>VOPJ01014054.1:0-73288 GCA_014673585.1 Semibalanus balanoides
TCATTTCATGGTGGTTGATTCGTGGACCTGCCAATCAATACAGCTTGAGCTATGGCTAAGCCCCCTCGTGTCTTCAGATTTGGAATTGGCTGAGTTTCTGCCCGACTGAGACACATCTTCCGAATGATCGGAGTCCTGCGGCCTAGTCTGATCGGACACGTATCTATGATCCCCCGAGGCCAAACCTACCTCCGATCGGAGGCCGGCATCACATTGGGTCATTCGGTAGGCTCAGTCAAAAATGCTGAGAGCTGAGACGGCAAGCACACAGCTCAAATCTCGCCACCATATCTCAATCTGCCGAGCAGCCACTCGCATGGTGGCCATAATGCATCGCCAACAGGAAAACAGCTTTATGGACGTGAGATAATAAAGGTTGAAGATGCAATAGGCAGGCAGCGCCGGCGGCTGGCGGTGGCGGCTGGCGGCTGGCGGCTGGCGGCTGGCGGCTGGCGGCTGGCGGCTGGCTGCGACTTGGCTCTGCAGCTTGGTTGATGGCTCTGTGGCCTGCTTCTGCGGCCTGGCTCTTGGCTTGGCTCTGCGGCTGTTTCAATGATTTGGTTTGTTTTGTATTCAAGTCGCCAGAATAACCTGAAAATAGCGTGCCAACTGCCAACCCTCTGGCAGCGTATTTTTTATGTAGCTTTCTACAGCTTTATATGACGTCATCAACCCAAATTGAAGATACTTGATTTTATCAATTTTAATGACGTTTTCGAGAGAGAGAGAAAAAAAAATCCCATTCGTTTTCAGCAGCACTTACTTCATATGTTCGACTTCAAAAGGCGTAGGTATATTTCACAACGTTCAGAAAGGTGAAACATTCCCTTTAACTTGTCTGAATATCTGATCTGAAGCATACCTGAATTAAGCCTTTCTGCTAGAGCCCTCAACACCAATACCTCTTCACCTCGTGCACCTCGTTGCCTAATTGAAGGCTTGCTGGCCAGTTTTGCCATCCTCCTCTACTCCCGCCGCGGCACCCGACGGTCAGTGCCGCCGGGGAGGAAGGGGGGGGGGTGATGGCGACCGCAGGGCTGCTGATGGGAGGGAGCGCCGGCTGGTCCTACAGCAGAGCGCCGGCTGGTCCTCCAGCAGACCACAGTCCGCCTTCCTTTGTCAGCACTCGGGACTGTCATGATGTCGGCGCTCCGGCCAGAATCGATAGCACCGGGCCGGCGGAGCAGAGCGAGCAGGGAGGCGAGGACAGGCCGAGGGCATAACATGCTCTGAATAGGGCGAACAGAGCACCGGGGACGGGCAGAGGGCACAGCAGGGTCTGGGGACGGCGCAGGGCGGAACATTTGCTGACCACGCGGCGAGAGCTGGAGAACAGAGGAGGCAGGGCAGAGTGGCAGAGCAGAACCCGTGCTGCGGGGCCGCGACGAGACGATTATCGGCAGCTGGGACTGTATGAGACGCTGCGCTGTGGAAGCTCCGACGGACAGGGGGCTGGCGCAGCGCCGCCGCCGGCAGCAACCGGAGGACAGGGGGCTGGCGCAGCGCCGCCGCCGGCAGCCACCGGAGGACAGGGGGCTGGCGCAGCGCCGCCGCCTGCAGCCACCGGAGGACAGGAGGCTGGCGCAGCGCCGCCGCCGGCAGCCACCGGAGGACAGGGGGCTGGCGCAGCGCCGCCGCCTGCGGCCACCGGAGGACAGGAGGCTGGCGCAGCGCCGCCGCCGGCAGCCACCGGAGGACAGGAGGACGGAGTGGTGGGAGAACCGGCTCTCTGACTGACGCCCGACAAACCGACTGAGACTTCACTCTGGTCGATGATGTGCCTCCCTGCCGGCAGCTCCAGTTACCCTGGATTTGCTGTTCTAACCACTGATATTACTTGATTCGCGTGGAAATGTACCGGAACAGCTGGGTATATTCCCACGCGTGAGCAGAGATTGCTAGAAATCAGGGGAGAGAGAAAAGTATAATTTAAATAAAGTACGGCTGGGGATGTGTGTTTATAACTATCAACCAAGTTAAGGAGGAGGCTAGTACTGAGAGAGGCATAAGTCAGACCAAAATGTATTTTTTGGGTTATGAATTTGTGTCGTTGTCATCGTCCATATGTGGGTCTCCAATATCATCTAAATCCGTTTAGGTTAAATATGTTAAAATTTTTGGTTTGTAAAGGGAATTTTCTTCACGCAAAATATTTTTTATCGACAGAAATTAACAGTTTGCAATTAAAAGGAAGAAAATGTTGGACAGTATGAACGTGATGCTTTATTTTTTTCAAAGTCATTATCTTTATTTATTTATTGTCTTTTTTCTTCTTCTAGGAACTAGCCTCCTCCTTAAAAAATCCTTAACATGGATGATAATTATAAACGCGCCTGGGGGAACATCTTGCGATGTTACCACGCGCAAGAACGGGTGGCTGATATTTAACCCTGAGTTTTTTCTTGAATATCGAAAAACGCTGTACCCAGTGCCGCCAAATTTAGGATAACTGTCAATTTAGTTTTACACAAAACCTTGCAAACTCGTTCGCTTAGGAAAAGCAATGATACGCTTTCGTATTTTAACATCTGGAAATACGAATAACTTTTAGAGGGCTTGGCGAAATAATTTATTCGCGGCTACGATAAGTAACTTTAAACATAATCGAAAATAAGTTGGTAATAAACCGATTTTTAACTCAAAATATCCCTATATATACTAAATAAAAATGTTGTTAAATTGCAGGCTTTCCATAACCCTATTAGCTACGGGGGCCGAAACGCCCCCTAAGGTTTTTGCGTACAGTTCATTATATATTTAACATAGAATATTTAAGCTTGGTGGCTTTTCCCAAAATTTCCTTGCGCATCGAATGTTTTGTTTTCTCTCAAAAACGTTACATTAGGAGGGAGTTTTCCACGGACTGTTTTAGGTGAGGGCATAGTTCGCGGGGCCGTTTTGAACCCAAAACCGTTTGCGATGGTTTTGATCATTCTCAGTGATAGTTACTTATTTTTATCAAAGTTTGGCGAAAAAAATATCATTTGGTAGATAACCTAGAATGGTCTTTTATAGCGCTATCCTTTGAAATTTCCGAAAATTTAAATTTTTTAATTCATATTTGTTGAACTTATTTTATTTCAAATTATGTTAGTTTTTTTAGCCTTTCGTGAGGTTTTTCGAAACCCAAGCCGGATGTACTCGTAAAATAAGTATCATTGGGCAAAGAATATCTGTTTGCAAATTTTCTATTTATTGTGTCTGATATCTAAATATTTGATGACATGAAGTCAGTTGAAATGCATTTATACATTTCTAACTTTTTTCTAACTAGATTTAAAGTACTGATGATTTTTTTCTAAATTTATCATGTAACTGAAGTGGAACCTGTTTCCTATTCAGTCAACGTGTTATTTTTCACATAATTTTGCTCTAATTGATATGCATGGTGTTTATATAGTTTTATGCATGAGTGGCATTAATGATTCAGTTTATGAACTCGCCTTCGGCTCGTTCATAAACTTAATCTTTAATGCCACGAGTGCATACAACGATTTAGTGCATGGCCGAAGACTGACTGTTTAGGGCACAAGTACATATTTTTCGAGAATTCAATGCAGCCTCCTGAGGCTTAGCAGTGTATAATTACTTTCGGGAGTGTATTAACACTCCAGTTAATACACCGCTACAGTTAAGCACATGGTCAATGGGAAAACAGTCGTCGGCCATGCACTAATGGATCATAATGCTGAATCCAATTATACAAAAACGGAAGTGAAAATTGCATGTACCTACTCGACAAGATCCAATAACACTTTTCTTATTGGATCATACCATATTTTCCGTATTCGTGAACAGTAGCATGATACAATATCTAATGGACTCGCGCCTAAAAGATTTATTATTGAAGTCGCTTCTGCTCGTCCAATAACAAATGAGCGCCATGTGACCTTCGCTGTCGGAGCGCCCCCCATAAACATTAATCATCATCATAATCATCGCCCAATAACAAATCGTTTTCTGGAGCTCGTCCATTAAATTATAGTATAACTTATCTTCGTTGGCCCGTTATTTTTCACGCAGTACTTTTTGTGAAACTGTTCTCGGGTCTCCATGCTCCTTAAAGGGACACTGTCTGATCAAAGTAAAATTTTATATGTTAAGGAACAATCGGATTTGATAAGCACCATGACTCGCGCCCAGTCGCCCAATATCGTTGCACAAAGATCAGTTTTCTTCCAACTAATGACCTTGACGAGTCCGCCACCACTACACACCAAAATCAGTTAATTGCAGCCTTGTCCAACAATGGTACCTATATGGTGATATTTTTGCTTCAGCATTCTGTCCGAATTTGTTATGTCAGAAAACATTTAATGTCATGTTATGCCTGATTTAAGCTCAATAATAGGCATAAATCAAAAATATTAATCTGGAAGCGAAAATGTTGTTTTCGATGTTTTACCTTTACCAAGGGATTTTAAACTACTACCATTGATGAAGTTTTTCCTATCGATTTTTTTCTGATGATTGGTCCTCCGATTCCGGAAATACCAATTAGCAAAGAGGGAGTGCACGTTTCAATGACAACAACTAAAGTTCGACAGATGCGCCAGATTCGTTTCACGCAGTTAAATGGACTGTCCCACATTAACATAAGATTTGAGTTGAGATAGCCATTTTGCGTGCTTGGCATTGAAATTATGTGATGGTAAATAAGTGAAGACACCACTGAGGTTCGGAATCAAGCAGAGAAATTACGAGTTGTGGTGTTTGTAATCTGTAACATCTCCAGGTCCCGCGAATGTATGGTTGAATGGTGGCCCTGAGCCCGATGTCGTAAGTCTCTTCGTTTACTAAAGCTGTTTGTATTATGATTACAAGTACGAGCTTGTGTTTAGTTCTTCTTTTGGCCATACCATTCACGCATAGAGCTTCTATGTCCTTTTATCGCTTATGGCAGCGTGAAAAGGTTTTCATTTTTTTTTTCGCTCAAAAAATCACTTCAATGACGTCATCAGCCATAGTATATTAAAATTTTTGGATTTTTTATGAAATTGAGCACTGTTTGTGAGAAACAAATGTCATAATCGTGTTCGGCAGCATTCACTCCATATTTTACACCACAAACGACGTACATTTGACACATTTTTTTAAGGTGGGAGTGTCCCTTTAACAAGAACTACAATGTATAAACTCATCGGCGCCTTGTCCAATGGCAATAGCGTCAGCTGACAGTTGGTCAGTTGCAGTTAACTTGAACAAACGCTTCCATATACGTAGTGGTGTGTAGAAGTCGTTAAAAGTTTTAGATTCCTATTACAAATGAAATAAATTACTTTTTGTTATTTGCGCTGCATGGGTAAGCGTTTGATAGCGATTAAAAATCATAAGTGGTCCTTAGGCCTTGTTTATGCCAGTGTTTGCGATATCATCCGAAACAGGCAGCGTCCCTTTAATGTTGGCGTGTTTTGATTATAACCTCGGTTGAAGAGCTTCTGTTGCACTATAAAATACAACACTTCCTTCGAGAAAGATACTAAAGACACTTCGGGCACCATTCACCCATGCCTAAGCTACAGAGCTGGCCTCTCTAGCATTCTCATCCTGAGTTCAGCTCATTATCGCAGCAAACTTGCAGAAGCCGAGGACGAAGAAAGACCATTTCCGTAATAGAGCACCCCAGATAAGTCCACATTGGCTCGGTGTTAATTCACCAAGTCGATTGGTGGACTGCCATTTCCTCAGTTTTCCTAGTTTTCCTATCGTTATAGGCGTCTGCTGGTGATAATGAGATGGTGTCTGTTGGTGATGATGAGGTGGTGTCTGTTGGTGATGGTGGGATGGTTTCTGTTGGTGTTGGTAGGATGTTATCAGTTGGTGATCTGATGGTGTCTGTTGATGATGATGATGATGATGAGGTGCTGGCTATTGGCGATGGTGATATTGCGTCTGTTGGTGATGATAGGATGTTATATCTTAGTGATTGTGATATTGTCTACTGGTGATGGTTATATGGTGTCTATTGGCCTATTGGCGAGGCCTATATGGTGTCTGTTGGTGATGGTGGGATAGTATTTATTGGTGATGGTGAGATGGTGTCTGTTGGTGATGGTGAGGTGGTGTCTGTTGGTGATGGTAATATGGTGTCTACTGGTGATGGTGATGTTGTGTCTATTGGTGATGGGTATGCTATCTGTTGGTGATGGTAGGATGTTATCTATTGGTGATGGTGATATGGTGTCTGTTGGTGATGGTGATATGGTGTGTGTTGGTGATAGTGATATGGTGTGTGTTGGTGATAGTGATATGGTGTATGTTGGTGATGGTAGGATAGTGTCTGCTGGTGATGATGGGATAATGAGATGGTTGGAAGATAGTAAAATGATAGGCCAAGGATGCCTGTTATCTTGTGCCTGTATCTGAATGGTGAAACTTAAGTGTTGAAATACAAGAATGGCATATTCAGATGGCCTATTAGGATTAGGTACTCTAGTAACTAAAGAAATGAACTAGCAGCAATATAACAATCCACTTGTAAAACAAAATATTACACCAAGGACAATATATAAGAGACTAGAGTCTGATGCAGGAACAATGATAACCCATTAAAGATAAGGCAAGAATCAAATTGGTAAGGCTCAATTATGAAGGCGAAGCGAAAAATAGGTAAGTAAAAAAAAATAAAAAATACGGATAGATATGTAGATTTAGGGAGAGCTCAATAACGAACCAAAGAACGAGAAAAGAACGACCATGACCGCAGCTAATCATGGTACGAAAACAACTTCAGCGAGCTCACACGTTCAAAATGTTTAGAACAAAGGAAATGTAGGAGTGGGGAGCAATAATCCGAGGCATCGAGGAGAAGTTAAAAGTTCATAAGAGAGAATATTAGTAGATTAATATAGAGAGAATGAGAGTAATACATTAAAAGCGATAAGAATTTTTTTCAAGACTCAAACCCCATCTTAAAACAATGATCTCTGAGAGAGGAGCTGAAGAAAGAAGAGAAAGAGATCCATGATAAATTGACAATTGAAAGAAGAAACAATAGGTGACCATGCAGTCACCTGCAGGTGAAACAAACAAGAGGAAAACAACATAGTTCAAGAGATTGGGAGAAGGAATAGATTGTAGCAAGTATGTGATAAAAAAAACGAAGTAACTCATAACTACCCACGAAAATAAATAAGGATAAACGCAAAGTATAATTGAAAAAGGTATGACTTAATGAAAAGAAATGAAAAAGTTAAGTGATAGTAAGAAAGGGAATAAAGAAGGGGGAAATGTAATTTGTAAAATGAGAAAGATAAATAATTGTAATTTTCAGACCGTATTATCGAAAAAAAAGTTAAAGTAAAGCTAAAAGCAAGACTATATTCAGGGGACATATATGGGATGATAAATAAAAAAAAAAAAGTAAAGCATGAAAAGACTTGCACAGTTATCAATGCCAGGAAAACGTGAATAATTCAAGAAACACATAATTAATTACATATTAGATCCTTTCATACGAAGAGTTATTCGGATATTCACTGAGCCGGAAAAGTACTGACAATAATCTAGATTCATAGATCGGTATAGAGGTCAATAGATAAAATAGAGCGAATGCAGGAATCATTAAAGGGGTTAATATAGAGCAGAATAGAATTTACGAATAATTATAAAAAGCGACATATAGACATAGAAATCTACGATTAGAAGAATAAGAAATATCCACATAAAAGATAAAAACTGATGAAATAGAAAATAATACCTATGGCGAGTAGAAATTATTTTTGTACACTTGTTTTAGATGACCGATGTATCTAGACGTTTTGAATAAAGACAGGAGACAATAAAGTTTAGTACATCATCAATAAATAGAAGATAAACGAAGAGGTATAGGATTAAATAAAGTGAAATAAGAATTAGTAATATTGGCGAGACTTACGTCAGACAAGTGACGAGCGCAAGAAGGTGAATTACAAAAACACGCGAATTTAAGTTGAAGCAAGATATTACTTAAAATCGGAGTATAGAAATAACATAAACGTGATTGCGTACATACTTTATCGGTTATGCGATCACAAGGTAAAATACACACGAGCATATTGAGCAGTGACAAAAAGTATTTACGTAGATGATGTTTGAGATAGTTAGTAGAGTAAATAAATGTGAGTAACGTAGTTTTATTATGCAGGAAAATAAGAATGAGAATCTAGAATATTTAGAAGATAAGAGTAGGAGAGGTAGAAGTATTTAAGAATAAAACATGTTGTATTAGAAAAAATTAGAGGATATAAGAAGATAGTAGTCATAGAACGAATGTTGCTTATTATGATTTTTTCTCTGAACGTAAGAAATTATTATATTACAATATTATATGGGAGCGAATAATTGTACACAAAAGATTTCGAAGTGCATAGAAATATAAAGCTTCATAAGAGCAAGAAGCACAGAAGAAATGAACAGCGAATAAGAACAGCAGATCCAAGATAGTAGTGATTAGTGAATGATTAAGAATATACGGAAATAGATTCGAGTAAGAAGATAAACCAGTTGATAGTGATGATAGACTTTTAAGATTAGTAGGAACCAATAAGGTAACCTAAAAAAGATAGAGTAAAAAATGGTACACAGATATGGTGATGGAGATCTGAGAAGATAGAGATGGAATATAAAATATTAAGGGCATGAGAAAAAAAAAACACAAGATTATGCAGCGTATTCAGACATGATTCTAAGAATTGACTGAGTAAGAAACTGTTATGTATATGTATTTTAATACCGAGCTACGAGACTTATCTTGTAATTTAAATAGAGATAAAACTGATGAAAAGATTATGTTAGACAGGTGCATTAAAGAAAGCTTCCATATTAGTTTTAAGATCATTATGAGAATGAGAGGTAAGTTGAACGAATACCAGCTATAGAGAAACTGCATAAGTAAATGGAAAGGTCGCGAATATGATGCACGTGAGGATAGAAATACGGTCTAATATTACGGCGGCATAGTGAGAATTGGTAATCTTACGAGAAGTAACAGGTCGGATCGGGCCGTAGGTTGATTAAAGAAGATAGAGGACGTAAGTGAGTACAACCATCAGGAGCTAGTAGAGCAATTGATGTAACTTAATATATGAAAGCGAACTACTAGTCGATAGATATAGATAAGAATATATGAGCATGCATCAAACATCATGTAATGCCATATAATTGAATGCTAAGAAAGATATAGTAATCGAATTGGAAGCAATTATCGAATTATTGAGTATAGTATTGCGACTATCAGAAGAATTAAAATAAATTAAGTGTACATCGTAAAAATTTATTATTCTGCTATTCAATTTGAAACATGTGTAGTGGTATCATTTGCGCTTACCGCAAGAACAGTTCGGTCAAAATAATATTGTAAAATGTCATGCTGGTGCCGCCCGCCTTATCCTTTAAACAGGCCGCCGACTGCTAGTGTAAGTTACCAATAATGGCCGACATTCATTAGAACAACTCGGCCAATGGGTTCGCAGCCGCATACCACCCTGTGGTTGACAACCTTACCAGTGCCCTGGTGATGTCCGAGCAAAATTTTCTGAATTTTTGCCAATTCAGTTCAACTATCCTTGAAATGGCTTAAACTGCCTCAAATTCGACTAAAAAGCAATTCTAACTTGATACCTATGTATACATTACAATCATTTAATAATCTAACAAGTACTTTCGACCTTCCACATTGATGTGATTATTTTTCAACGACTTTATTAACCAGAAAACTGTAAACAGAAGATATAATTATAGATCCTTATATTTTGGGGGAGCAACGCCCCTCCTCGAAAAAGTTGTGGGGGGTGGCTTCCCCACCTGCCCCTCCCCCGGTTCCTAAGTTCTTGGCACCTGTTCGTTGGAATTGCTACCATATCTCTTCATGCTCTTTATGGGTTCCTTGCTTGTTTGATCGCTGACCAGTGAGGTTGACCTTTTCAAGTGCAACGGCCCAATAAATTGACGCCACTCAGTATCATTCGCTGGCTGATTGTCTCCGGCAGGCCGCACCACTCATCTGCAGGCCTGCATTTCACAATTGATGTGCCAGCCAGTGTCCCCATCAGGCTGTACACGTGACAAATTCAGCCGCCTCGTCCAGGGATGATGGAACGCATTGCCATCCCACTCCCCTGAACTGGCATGTCACGCTTCTGTGACGTCACACCGACGGAAGCGCGTGGCGTGACGTGAAGCCACGGCGACCGAGTCACTATGACGTCACGTCAACGGAGTAACTGTGACGTCACGTCAGCGGAGAAACTGTCACATCACGTCGACGGAGTCACTATGACGTCATGGTGACGGAGTAACTGTGACGTCACGTCAACGGAGTAACTGTGACGTCACGTCAACGGAGTAACTGTGACGTCACGGCGAAGGCGTGTGTATGACGTCACGTCCTCTTAGCTGTGATGCCGGGCTCTCGGAGCCGCCTGTGCAGCTGTCTGGAGCTGCAGACGGCTCATTGTCACCAAACTGGAGAGGTGGAGAGTCAGAGTCGTCCGTTGTTGCAGGTCGAACTGCCACCACTCAACGCACGCCGATGCTGCTGTGCCTTTCCAGGGCTCGTGACAGCGGCACCAGCTGCCCAAACTGCATACCGATGCTGTTGGTGTGAATCGGGTCTGAGCTGAAGCCACTCAACGGGCGGCACGAGGCTGTTGTTGTCCGGGTGAGACACGGCCCCACTCAACGGTGCGAAGTGTAATGTCTCTATCGGGATCGAGCTCGCTAACCAACTCACACGCGGCACGAGCTGCTTGATCGTTCCGAGAGTCACGCTGCACCACTCAAGCGCCGATGTTGTCCGGGTCGAGCTGCACCACTCAACGCGGCCGAGCTGTTGTTGGCCAGGTCGAGCTGCACCACTCAACACGGCCGAGCTGTTGTTGTCCAGGTCGAACTGCGCCACTCAACGCGGCCGTGTGGCGCCAGCACTGTGCAGCCTGGGGGACTGGTAAACGCCAATGGAGCAGTGAGGAGGACGCCACTTCTCTGCAAGGCGTCCTCTCGGCCCATCGACCAAGAAACTGCTAATAGTTATCGTGGCCTTGGCCATCGACACACATTATCGAGCTGCGATCATTTTCGTCACAATCTCTACGTTTTATTACAGCGTAGTCAAAAGTAAGAACATTTGCATTCAGTCAGCACAGATTTCCGTACCGTACTGCCACATTGGCGACTCAATATAACCGTCAGCTGTCGCAGTCAGCCGGCTGCATTCTCAGTAGCTCCGCGCTGCGTTCTCAGTGGCTCCGCGCTGCGTTCTCAGCGGCTCCGCGCTGCGTTCTCAGTGGCTCCGCGCTGCGTTCTCAGCGGCTCCGCGCTGCGGTCTCAGCGGCTCCGCGCTGCGTTCTCAGCGGCTCCGCGCTGCGTTCTCAGCGGCTCCGCGCTGGCGTTCTCAGCGGCTCCGCCATAGCCGAGCCCGCCCGATCGCCAATCGTTAGACCACAACCCGACGTGACGTCAGGTGACGTGACGTGACGTCAGCGGATACCCGGCCACGCCCGACACCCGGCATTGGTGCGTACCAATGAATGGGATTCCGGCTGCCGCGGCCTGCGACAGTCGAGCGGGGCCGTCGGTCGGCACTCACGGCTGCTGTTGAGGTGAACAGACGCTCGGTCTGGCGACTGAAAGCGACCTGCGAATACAGTAAACGCGGAATAAGCAGGCTTATTCGTTACGGGATCGGACTGAATGCATTCGTTGGGAATGGAACGACATTGAGCCTATTGACTAGTCCAATGTCCTGATGTTATGTCCGATATTGGTCCAGCGGTCGGAGCACTACGTACTGAAGGCCAGCAGCCGAGCGCTTTAGGCTGATGGCCTATGATTTTTACACTCAGGGATTTTTACAATAGCTAAAAAATGAGCATTGTTACCAACGCAAAACTTCGCGTACCTTCTCCTACATCAATGTGACGTCTTCTGTGCAAAGATAAAAAACGAGTTATATCAAACTAAGTGACGCCACTACAGAAGACTTTGACGCAAATATCAGCTTAACTCTAACAGGCCAATGTTAATCGTGAAGCAAAATGCAATGCAAAAATAAAAAAATATAGTAAATGACATAAGGTAGAAAATGCCTATCTCGGGTTTTTGTAACGGTGTTGGGGAGAAAATGCCTTCAAAATCAACATTTTTAATACTAAAAAGGAATAAGTGTAAGAGAACCACATATGTTAAGTACACAAACCGAATTTCAAAGCAATATCTTTATTTTGAGTGACTGATAGCTCCCTAAGTATAAGTACCTCATCACGTCATTTTTTAAAATAAAATTGTTTGTCTTTTTTGACTAGATACATAACTGGCACCACTGTATTTCTGAGACAAAATTGGTTTAGAAACATACCTTTTGTATTTATCTTTATCCATTTCAAATTTTGACTTCTTATGACCTAATCTTGACCATATATCGGGCCAGGTGTGCAAATGGTTGCTAGAATCGAATTATAGTTGTGAGTAAGATAACCCATAAAACATGTTTCGCATGACATGACCTATTGCCAATAGTGACCTTATTTTACCTGTTAATGACCTTTACCTTTGATCACAATTTCAGTTTTGCTTATACGGAAGATGCATCATATACCACTGAGAGCACTTTGAGCGAAAATAGTCTCAATCTAAGGCTTTTGATGGAAAGTATGGTCCAAAAACTCAAATATATAATATTTGACCTTTGACCTGACTGTGACCAGACATATGACCTTGTTTGGAAAAATTTGCGTATGCCTTAGATAGGTCTCATTGAGAGCTTTCGATTGGCGCCTTGTGCGTCTCGCTGCAGTTATTGGTTCGGAAGTTAACAAGGGTGGCGACCCCCCCAGCCAATGGCATTCGGCTGAGACCCCAGCCAATGCTGGGCTCATGCTCAGACACCCAATGTTAACCAAAGCCAAGGAAGTGCTATCTGCTCTGACGAAACTGGATCGTGACCATGATAGTGCAGGCACGTATCCAGTATTTTTCTCAAGGGGTGGGGAGGGACACGTGTCAGTGGTGGTAGAATCAAATTCCGTTCCTCAGCCAAATGTTGCTGACCATGGGGGGGGGGGGTTCTGGTCGGCGACAGGATCGCATTTTATCTAGTGTAAATTGGTTTTGCTCAGGGGGGACATGGTCCTCGTCTCCCTCCCTTGGCTACGGCCATGTGATATCTGATATGGTTACCTGAATCGTAGTACAATAACGGATTACTCCTAAGTCATGAAAATGATGCCAAATTGGTTAATCTTACCATTTATGCCATGCACGCAACCATTTCAAGTTATTTGGCATGAAAGAACCATTTTCGGCAAAAACCGACAGCAAAAGTTGTGTATTAGCTAATAGAAACGTAGAGAAAATTAAGACCTCTTCAATTTCCGAATGGCACTTTGAGGACTCCTCTGACATCTCATATAAAATCTAGCTCGTAATCGGATAAAAGCTACTAGGGATGTTATGATTGTGTTTGGGTGGTGTTTGGATTGAACACAATCGGACGTCGTCAACCACAGTAGCAAATATTGGCTTCAGAAAGCAAAATTGGATGTCTGTGGGAACCTGTTGCAGGGATATTTCTGGTTCCAAGTGAATATCTAAATGTATGAAGATAATCCAGTATAGACTGGGGGTACTGGTGGTACCATACCAAGTGTAACGCCCACCGGAAGAACCTTCGTAATAGCTGAAAAAAAGAGCTATCAACATGAAACTTTTGGGTGCTCTTTCCTTCATCCTTTGTCCGTCTTCTGTGCAAATTAAAGGAATTTCATCGTTTTTGTTCATCGAGATCTAATGAATTAAGTGACGTCACTACACAGGAGCTTGATACAACATCACCTTAAGCTTTAACAGATCGTACAAATGCCATATTTAGAGTCAATTACAATCCCAAAAACGTTCGGAGATCCCAAATGGCAAGGGCTACAACATGGCGATCTCGGACTTTTTAAACATAATGCTTTATTGAATACATTTTTGTTAAGCCCACGAATTTCTTAATATATTAAAGGAGTGTGCCTACTCACATTGGTCATTGAGTTGTTGACACTAAGTCTGCTAAAGAACATATTTTTCTGAATTTAGGCCATGTACTTCATTTCCCCAGGATCACTTTAGTTGCTGAGATATTCCAAAGTCGCCAATCACATTTCTGGCAGAATATTAATTATTCAATAGTCGTAGAGAGCTTTCGCACTAGAAGCATTGCTCTTAAATTCAAACGCTAGCATATATGTTAGCTCTGGCCAGTGCGCCAGTATAGGTAACATTTTCGCTACTCTGTTTATGTGACGATCGTTTTTTGAGTTCTTGAAACAAAACAAATGGCAAAACAGAAAAATAACGTAAAATTCAACTAAAGGGGCTCCAGACGATGGAATTTTATCGTAACCAATAAATAAAAGCATAGTCTACCGTAATAAAAATATATTTGACATTTCAAAAGAGTAGGCACACTCCCTTTAAAACAAACGAAATGTATGTCACATAACAACTATGAGCTATTACCATACTGAACATCAAAATAATATCACCATTTTTGACTGACTTATGGCATTGGCATCTAAAATATTTGTAACTCATGACGTCATATTTTGAAATTGCGCTAGCCGGCTTTTATTAACCAGATACAGACATTTAAAGGGCAGCGCTGTATTTCGGAGACAAAACTGGTCAAGCAACGATACTTGTGTTTCATTCCGCTTCGGTGGAATCAATCCGATTACATGCTAAGCTTGCTGGGTCTGATTCCGATTCTGATTCCATTTTGTATACATGAATATATTCCGAATCTGATTCCAAGGCACCTAAAAACTTTAAAAAGCTTGATTCCGAATCATGATTTTATTTAATTCAATTTTGTTCCGTTCTGCATGAAAAATGGCCAATCATTCTCACATTTTGTACATACAAAGGACACAAAGGAAGCGAATAACCATATCAAATATAATACTTACACTTTGTTGAAAAACTGGTCCTGTGCTGCAAAATCGTTACAGTTCAAAAAATGTTTAACTCTACTGATGGTTGAAACAAATATTAAGACACGTATTTAACCATGATGCATTGATACATTTTAAGCTGATAGTTTTTTTTGTACTGAAAATACACATGGAAAAATCAATGAACTCAATAAAAAAATTAGAAGTTACGGGTAAAATAAAAATAACATTTTTTATTATAGCGAAGATGATTGCATGTCTCCACTTAAACAACTATAATTATTGAGCACTTTGTTGACCCTCAATCGGTAGCATATCATGATATTATCATCGTCTACCCTTGCTTTAGCTATTTATGCTAAAAGAAACAATTGCCATCTTAAAAGCATTAATTCATGGTCAGAGTTATTTTTAAGAAAATAAAACGAAATCGCTTGAAACAGCCATTGATTCTGATTCCAATTCACCATTTTCTTAAATTAATTGATCCACGTGATTTCGATTCCACCCAGATGGCCAACGGAAATCTATTCCGATTCCGAACTTCCATAAACTACAAACGGAATCCGATCCGGAATCGTATTGATTACACGGCAATCAAGCACAAGTCTGCCAGTAACATGCCTTTTTATATTTTTATATTTGTTCATTTAGAACTTCGACCTAAGATGACTTGACCTTGACCTTAGCTTGAAAAATCACTTTAATTAAGTTCGATGGTAAAATGACCAATTCTATCGAACTCTGCGCGTCCATAAAACATGTAGTGCATGACTTTCATAGATATTTTGTGCATAGTGACTTTTGTGACCTGATCTTGACCTTGACCTTTGCCAACAAACTCACTTTAGCTTATGCAGGAAGTGTACCATACTCCTGAGAGCACTATGGGTGTTCATGGTTGCAATCGAAGGCTTTGGAGGGAAAAATGACCAATATACTCAAATACCTCGATTTTGACCTTTAACCTGATCGCAGGGGCGTGGGAAGTACTTTCAAGTTAGGGGGGCAAACTTTTTGGCGGACCTGAGGAAGCAAAAATAATAGCTAAAAAGCGATATATCGCTATGGTCGCCACCCGTTATATCGCGAACAGGATTATCGCCATATATCGCCACCCGTTCACCCGATATATCGGAATCTTTTCCCGATATATCGTCATCCGCTCTGGATGCGTCAATGCCGGCGACCGCCTTATTCCGGAATTTCGTTGATGACCATTTGTCCTTTTGTCGACCCCTGGCCGACTCTTTCTCTGCTGAACGTCAGGGGAGCAGAGTCAATATCATACATCTATAATGACGCGTTTTGCTTAAAAACAATGATACACCTTGACCTACTCCCATGCCAAAAAGACTGAATGTTATTTAATCTGTGGCGCCTAGTAGTTTCATGAATAGTAGCATTTACTTCCAAAAAGCTTTACAACATTGTGACCATGAGTATTTAATCTACCGTTATTGTGACCTCTATCAACGTTACGACGAAGAAATATATCCTATACCAGGTGTGCATTGTATTTAACAGTGCTTCCATGCTACGATGGCCAATTGTGTACTGACACTGTTTAGATGTAAGGATGCAAAACCAGTTCCAAATTAACCCGCGAGTTACTGGGGGGCTATTAATTATAGCCCTTTCCGTTATTCTGCAATATCTCCTAAACGAACATCGGTGTTATCACCAAACTTTCAGCACCTTATCCCACATCAATTTGACACATTCTGCCAAATGGAAAAAGATGAGGCTATGGTAAGTTAACCGGAAACGACGTCAGAGTGACGTCATGTTCTGCGTTTTTTGTTGAAAAATGAAGATTTGCGGGAAACGCTGTCAAAAGTACAGTTTTGATGATAAACTCAATTGTAATACACCAAACGACAGGTGATAAGTTGGGCTATCAAACTGCTATCTCCGATTTTTGAAATTTGCTGAAAATCAAAGTTTTTAGAAATCCAAAAACATTGCTTGGTTTTTGAAAAAAAGGAATATGTATAATTGAGATGATACCAATGGATGTGTGTAGCAAATTTGAAGTCAATATCTTCAAAAATGACTGAGTTATTAACTTTCACCAAATACAAAATTAAACCACCTTTACTGTATAACAATATTTTTTTTCTTCAGTTTTTATGGAACAAAATATGTTCCAAGGCCATTTTTTGCGCTCCATTCGATAAACTAACCCATAAACATGTGTTACAACTGGGGCATTCCAGGACAGATCGACAAGGGGTAACACCCTACAACTCAGATTTCGATAAAAGTCCGTAATAAGGGTTATCTGGGGCGCTGAATCGCGCTGTGCAAGTTTCAGCTAGATTAAAGCTACGGTTGCTGAGTTATAGCCTCCAGCATTTTCGTGAGGGCACCTTGCATGACTTAGCCAATTAGTCAATAACTCCACAACAATTACCAATTCCTGAAAACCATACATTTTCTGAATGGCAATGAAGTAAGGAACATCATTCCAGACACAGTTTTTATTTTTATATTGATTCTGATGATTTTTTTTTTACCTCTGGTGACCTGAACTGACCTTCAAACGAGCGCAGTCAAAATAATGTTGTTTTATATTTGTATAATATTCTTTGGTAAGCTGTCTTTGAACAGGATACAAATTGGAGATAGATGTTTTCTATAAATGTACTTTTTAATTGCTCAAATTAGCTTGTATTTCTCTTTTCACCAACACAAAATGATCAATTTGTTCCATGATGCCATTGAATGCGGCTTATGTGTGACACGAAGGTTTCAGGTTACAATATAAGTCACTTCGAGGTTAAGTTGAGTTTATTTACCAGGTGAAATTGTTGCACAGAGACCTCTGCGAGGTCAGCTGAGGTCATCTGAGGTCACCAGCAACATTTTGCCACAAACTCCTAATATAATATAAATAGAGACGTGAAAGTTACACGTCACTGTGTTTGTTCGTCCGATTCGTGTTCGCCCGATATGCAAGCATGACCTACCTCGGGTTACAAATTAACCCAGGTACAAGTTTTGATTTTTCAAAGGTCAAAGGTCAAATTTTTGAAGTTGAATAGCCAGGTCACCAGTAACACTTTTCGAAGCGACTTGAAAGCAAACACGATAGTGTTAAAAGTTTTGCTATATGTTTAATTAATAAAAAGTTATGCACGAAAAACTGTTTTTACTAGTGCAACAACAACGAACAAACGAACAACTTCAACATGTTCGTGAATAACGCTTCGGAGATAAATCATAGAGATATAATTTTAACACCATCGTGTTCGTTTCGTCAAGGCGCTCCGAAAAATGTTAATGGTGATCTGTTTACGTCAACTTCAAAGTTTGACCTTTGGTCAAGGTCATTTGGTGACTTAGGTAGATCATGTTGCCATATCTAGCGGACGAGAATCGACGAACAAACACAGTGGTGTAATTTTCACGTCTCTATCTACTTAATTAAGAGTTTGGTGTAAAATGTCGCTGGTGACCTGATTGAACCTCAGCTGACCTTTGCAGAGGTAACTGAGCAACAATTTCACCTGTTTAAATCAATAATTTCACTCTCCATTAATCTCGAAGTGGCTTATATTGCATGCTTAAAAAGCCTACGCGTGACACATAAGGCGCATTAAGTGATCATGGGGACCAATTTTTCATTTTATGTTAGTGAATAGAGAAAAACGAGTTAATTTGAGCAATTAAAAGTAACATTTTAGAAAACACCTATCTCCAATTTTTATCCTGTGCAAAGACAAGCTTACCAAAGAATATTATAAAAATGTAAAACAACATTAATTTTCACTGCGCACGTTTAAAAAGTCAGGTCAGGTCACCAGAGGTCATTTAATCAGAATCAAACTAAAAATAACAACTGTGTTCTGGAAATGAATGTTCCGTACTTCATTGGCCATTCAGAAAAATGTATGGTTTTTCTAGGTTGGATAATTTGTTGTGGAGTTATTGGCTAATTGGCTAAGTCATGCAAGGTGCCCTCACGAAAATGCCGGAGGCTATAACTCGACAGCCGTATCTCCAACCAAGCTGAAACTCGCATAGCGCGATTCAGCGCCCCAGATAACCCATGTAAAGGAGTTTTATCGAAATTGGAGATGGAGGGTGTTAATTTGGGGTTTTCGCTTGTCGATCTGTCCTGGAATGCCCCAAATCCTAATGACCGTAATCTTCAGTTTGACCTCGTGACCTCTGGATGACCTTGACCTGACCCAAGGTCCAAAATTAGCTAGGAATGGTAGTTAGAAGTGTTAGTTGCACGAATCATACCGATTTACTAACTTGTCATGCGTTTAATATCGCATTTTTGCGCGACAATGCCGACACCGGAAATTTGATGACGGTCAAACATTTTTGCATTTGACGTGACCTGTGACGTCATCAGTGACCTTGAGGATAACAATATTAGGTTTCCCTCAACAAATTTGATAGGGCTATTGAATGCCGTTCGAATGTTTAAGATCGGTCTAGTAGTTTTGGAAATCAGAGGGGGCTATAAATAGCCCCCCCCCCCTAGTAAGTCGCGTTACAGAATATATCCCAGTAACTCGCGGGTTAAATGTAGTTTAATTTTCTTTCTTTGAATTTTTGATTGAAACTGCACTTTGTTCTACAAAACATAAGCAAATTTTCGTAGGCAATGCCGTTGATCTAATTCAGAGTTAAAAGATCATAGTCAAAGACGGGGAAGGCCGAAGGGCTGACACCTAGCTCCAAAGTTGGGGGGGGGGGGCGTCACCCCTGCAAGTCCTAAGTTGAGGGGGCGAGTTGCCCCAACTGCCTTCACGGTTCCCACGTCCCTGCTGTTCTGCAGCAAAGCGTTTGCATCAACGCCTTGGCAGTGGATTACGCAGCGTTATGCCGATGCCGAGATGCCACTTCACAAACTCTCTCTGCTCCGAGGATTAAAGTTTGCGTCGCATCGCGCACCACAACATGTTGTGCACAATAGTCAAAGTCGCGCCATTTCTGTCCATACTCAGCTTTCATATACCATACACATTTACATTTCCCTCACTTTTTTTACTTATGTATGTTTACTCCTTTTGGCCGTCGAAGGTATGTGGAAAGAATGTGCTTCTAATACAGAGAGATGATCGTGTAAAAAGCTGGGGGGCGTCGCCCCCCCCCCCCCCCAGCTCCAAAGTTGGGAGGGGGACGAGTTGCCCCCTTTGCCCCCCCGGTTCCCACGTCCCTGCGGCTGATCGTGACCTGATATGTGACCTTAGGCTGTATTCTGACCGTGCACATTCCCGGCGAGAATCCCTGGAATCCCCGGCGGGCATCTACTCTACCGCAGTTCGGCAATGCACTTATACATTGACATTCCGGTTAACTCTTAATGCTTCGGGAAAATGATTATTTTTTTCTACCGATTCCTTGGAATCCCCGCGGGAATCGACGGTCAGAATTAACACGCCCTTAATGTCATGTTTTTTTAGATTGTTTAAGATTTGTCTCATTAATTGCTTTCGAATGCCGCCTGGTGCCTTTCGCTGCGATTATTGGTTCGGAACTTAACCAGGGGGCGTTTAACGCCCCACATTCAATGTTGTTCAGCTGAGACCCCAGTCAATGCCGTGTTAATAGGAGTTAAAAACTATCCGCCACAGGGGATGTTTGGTTCCCGTTAACTATCCACCGCAGGGGGTGTTTGGTTCGCGTTAACTATCCACCGCAGGGGATGTTTGGTTCCCGTTAACTATCCGCCAACTATCCGCCACAGGGGTTTTGGTTCGCGTTAACTTGCCACCCGCAGGGGAATGTTTGGTTCCCGTTAACTATCCGCCACAGGGATGTTGGTTTCCCGTTAACTAATCCGCCCACAGGGGGTGTTTGGTTCCCGTTAACTATCCACCCGCAGGGATGTTTGGTTTCCGTTTAACTTCCACCGCAGGGGGTGTTTTGGTTCCCGTTAACTATCCGCCACAGGGGGTGTTTTGGTTCGCGTTACTATCCGCCAACAGGGGATGTTTGTTTCCCGTTTAACTATCCGCCACAGGGGATGTTTGGTTTCCCGTTAACTTATCAGCCAGCGGGGGTGTTTGGTTCCCGTTAACTATCCGCCACAGGGGGTGTTTGGTTCCCGTTTTACTATCCGCCACAGGGGGTGTTTGTTTGTTCCCCGTTAACTATCCGCCACAGGGATGTTTGGTCCCGTTACTATCAGCCACAGGGGTGTTTTGGTTCCCGTTTAACTATCCGCCACAGGGGGTGTTTGGTTCCAGTTAACTATCCGCCACAAGGGGATGATTTGGTTTCCCGTTAACTATCGCCACAAGGGGGTGTTGGTTCCCGTTAACTAATCCGCCACAGGGGGTGTGTTGGTTCCGTTAACTATCCGCCACAGGGGGTGTTTGGTTCGCGTTAACTATCCAGCCGCAGGGTGTTTTGGTTCGCGTTAGTTATCCACCGCAGGGGATGTTTGGTTCCCGTTAACTATCCGCCACAGGGGGTGTTTGGTTCGCGTTAATTATCCGCCGCAGGGGACGTTTGGTTCGCGTTAACTATCTGCCGCGGCGCAGGGAGTTTGGTTCACGTTAAATATCTGCCGCAGGGAGTAATTGACTGGTGTTAAATATCTGCCGCGGGGCAGTGCTCAGATGCCGGTATCTACCACAGGGGGTGCTGAGATGCCGGTATCTACCACAGGGAGGTGCTCAGATGCCAGTATCTGCCCCAGGGAAGTGCTGATGTGCCGGTATCTACCACAGGCCACAGGGAAGTGCCTGATGATGCCGGTATCTACCATAGAGGAAGGTGCGCAGATGACCGGTATCTACCACAGGGAAGTGCTCCAGATGCTGGTATCTTACCACAGGGAAGTGCTGAGGTGCCGGTATCTACCACAGGGAGGTGCTCAGATGCCGGTATCTACCGCAGGGAGGTGCTGAGATGCCGGTTATCTTCCATCAGGGAGGTGCTCAAGAATGCTGGTATCTACCCAAGGGAAGTGTTTCAATTCTCAGAGCCGGTATCTCCATCAGGGAGGTGCTGAGATGCCGGTATCTCCACAGGGGGGCTTGAGATGCGTATTCTACCACAGGGAGGTGCTGAGATGCCCGGTATCTACCACAGGGAAGTCCTCAAGATGCCGGTATCTACCACAGGGAGGTGAGTCAGATGCCCGTATCTACAGAGGGAGGTGCTGAGATGCCGGTAATCTACCAACAGGGAGGTGCTCAGCTGCCGGTATCTACCACAAGGAAGTGCTCAGATGCCGGTAATCTAACCGCAGGGAGGTGCTGAGATCCGGTTATCTACCACAGGAGGTGCTGAGATGCCGGTATTACCACAGGGAAGTGCTCAGATTCTGGTATCTACACAGGGAAGTTGGCTGCGGTGCCGGTATCTACCACAGGGAGGTGCTCAGATGCCGGTATCTACCGCAGGGAGGTGCTGAGATGCCGGTATCTACCACAGGGAGGTGCTCAGCTGCCGGTATCTACCACAAGGAAGTGCTCAGATGCCGGTATCTACCGCAGGGAGGTGCCTGAAGATGCCGGTATCTCCACAGGGAGGTGCGAGATGCCGGTATCTACCACAGGGAGGTGCTGAGATGCCGGTGGATATCGGCCGCCGTTGCGCCACTGCCGCTGGCCGGACGCGGACCCGCCGCGGACGTCGCCTGGAAGGGTCTTAGAGTCCGCCGCCGGAGGGGCGGGGGCGCGGGCGGGGGGGCGGGGCTGGCCGGGAGCTCAGCGGCGGGGTCAGCCAGCAGGCAGACGGGCGGAGAGAGCGTAACGATGCGATTAGGTCCGGATTGCTCCGTGTCAGACGAACCGGATACAGATATCGTGATCAGACGGCGCATGTAGTTCGTTTGGCAGTGTTTCTCGTGATTGCCGTGTGATTCGGCCGCCCCTGCCGTGCTCCTGAACCTGCCTCTGGCAGATCACCAGCCCTCCGACGGATCTGGTGCGCCCCTTGGCTGCCGGCCAAATCTCCTTTTCATTACTCACAGATGAAAGAGCGTAAATATGGGTCTGCCGGTGGTGGCCCCCCCATGAGGAGGAGACGACGGCAGCAGTCGGCCCGCGGTCTCCTGGAGACAGCCGGAGACAGCCGGAGACAGGAGACGGGAGACTTCTGGAGACAGCCCGACAGCCGGCCAACCCAGCCCTAGTGAACATGGGCCCGTATGCCGTGTTTATGTGAAAGCTCTGGGGAACGAATGCAGTGACAGGAGAGAAGCGGTTAAACAGGTTCGAGTATAGGAAGCCCGGTAGGCACGTGCGGTGCGTTGGCCGAAGTTAAGGGGATACACCCATTCATCAAAGGATAGGGATGGACCCATTTGTATGCAACTTTGCAATAAATTCCAAATAAGTATTTGTGTGGGTTTCCAAGCGGTAAACCATATGGCATTAGCTTTCAAAGTCTACCTAAATGGAAGCAAAAATATATACCGTACTTCTGCAGCGTGTCGTCCTCCGACAGCCAATCAGCGACTCCGACGATGACAACTCTGTATTGAAGAAGAAGAAAAGATGCGAAAACCTTGAGACCAAGTTAACAATTGATCTAAAACTTCCCATACGCTCGCAAGCACGCACGCACAAACACACACACACACACACACACACACACACGCACACACACACACACACACACACACACACACACACACACACGTCAATGGCATTTGGCTGAGACGCCAATCAATGGCTGGTTAGAACGCTGTGTTCACTATCGCAGATCTTTGTTGTGGGAAACCGTCACAATTTGGGGATGAAATAATTTGACCGCAAAGGCGTAACAACAGGGATGGAGGGCAATGGTTCCCTCACCTTTCCGCCATTTTGTATTTTGCTTGGGATATTTGTGAGTGGGAAAATGGCTTGCCAAGACGAGAAAACTCCAAATCTGCAAATAAATATTCCATAGGGGTCTGGGTTTTTCTCAGAACATCAAATCCCCCCCCTCTCTCGTGACGTTCATATATTCCTGATTGACCGGCTCAGGCAAGTGCGATTATCACCGCTGCACGAATCTTCTTTCTTTACACAATCTGGTCCTTTCAAGGCTGTCATTCTTGCCTGCATAGCAAAGCTGTTAAGCCAGCTATTACCGTTTTGTTTTTGTAAAGCTTGTTTTAGGTCAAATACTGTTGAAACGACGTGAAACTCATTTCATCTGAGCCCTGACGGGTCATGTGTCAACGATAAAACTCCCACCCAATGCTGCCTAGGCGGGTCCCACACCATCGCAGATCCCGAGCTAGTTCCATGGAGATGAATCGATGTGCTCAAAGACAGTATCTACCTCATGCGGAATCAACGAATCAGACAGTCGGGACTTCTCGATTTGGGGTTTGGTTAGCATGGGGCCACATCGGTCTGCTCGGACCATTGGGCACTGGGCAGTCATGGGATGAAAGAGAAGGAGTTAAGTGCACGGCCAAATTGGAATGACGACCGGGCAGCCGTCCATGAACTTACAGGGCCCTCCCCACAGAGCGAAGCTGCGAAGAGGGCCCGAGCCACGAAGGGCGCCATAACTCGGGGGGGGGCTCAGGGTCCACGATATGCCCGGTGGCCAGCGACAATCAGACCCGGCTTAACATGGGCGTGGCAGAGGATTAAGGAGCGGTTGTCGGGAAGGTAAAAAGGATCGGGGACTTCGATCGAAACAATCAGCCTCGGACACTCCAGCTAATGCATCTTCCGTCTTCTGATCATTAACTCGCAGGATAGAAGATTCGTCGGTCATGATTTATGAAATGAAATTATTTAAGTACTTCGCGTGTTCATTGGTGACCTGCAATGCTGAACTTGGCGGATCGCAGCCTCAGTTAGTGCGATGGTCAGCTGTGAGTGAGTTACCGGCCATCCCGACCGAAACCACCAACTCTCAACCATTCGGCCATCCTGCAACCGAAACCATTAACTCTCAACAATAAAACCTGTCCGCTCTAGCATGCTCCACTTGTGAAAACTTGTGACGTAGCACACTTAAGTTCGAGGGTCGAGTATAAGAGATTGTGTCGTGTTCCGAGCTGCTCTTCAAACTATTCAGGCACTAACACCAGGAAAACGCCGTTTTGGGCGATGACCGAGCGGTCGCGCTCTGTACTTAATTTGGCATGATCTCCTTTCTCAAATCCGCCAAAGGGGAGTGCACGTTCTGAACACTGCATGCCTCATCGTATAAATAAATTCTTAGATCAAAATTCGTTGTCTATGGAAGGCTTCGCCGGCGCCGACGAAAACTATATGAATTATGAATTGTAACATTAGTTAAAATACAATTTTCCTGTGGACATTTGTATCAAAGTACAATTGATTTGATATAGCTATCCAATGGTAAAAACCGAATCTTAATTGGGGCAGTGGTTGCAAAGTTATTGGCTTCCGAAAAGCGTCTGTACGGCCGTGTCGAGCCGGTTCAAATGTAAACTTGCATAGGAAATTGACGAGACACCTCACGCCCTCACGGACGCATCGCTCTGTTATAGGAACCATAGAGCAGAGGGCACCAAACGTGCTTTGAGAAGTATAGTGAGCCGACCGTACTTTCATGCTGCATTCCAGTGTTATACGAGTACCTATTGATGTTTAACGTAAATTGTAAAGGTGTTGTTATACGCTTGTGTTATACAATACGCTCGACTATATTGTTTTGTTATACGCTCGTGGTGTTGTTATACAATACGCTCGACTACACCTGATTATTTGTCGTGACATATTAGGCGTGGTAGACGCAGTGATTGCATGACGCCTCGGCACAGATGGAGTTTCCTATTCAAATGGTGTGGCAACTGCCCCACCAACTTTGTGTTTTGCCCCACCAACTTTTGTCAGATTGTAAGGTTTCCTGGCTTTAAAATTGTCATTTTTCGCCTCAACCATGCCAAACAGCCAGCCAATATGACATATTACCCCACCAACTTTTTCTGAAAAGCTCCACCCATGCGCCTCGGAGTCGATATAAGTGTATTGAGTCATTTGACACTTCTAGTTCGATGTCGTCCAGCACAATTCTATCATATCGTATCATAATACGCCATTTTTTAGTGTCATAGTACACCGGTAAGGAATTAAGTTGGCACCATAGTGGGGTATATTTTTAGTATAAAAATTTGTTGTGTCAGATGATTCCCGGAATCATACACCCACGAGGAGTTAAAAAACGCCAAACACCGGAATATGACTCCCTATAAGTGTACTGTTTCGGGAATCATCTGACGCTTCAATATTGCTAATTTTTACATACTAACAAAACACTTCTTGCTGGTGCCATTTATTTCTTCTCCGTACATTGGTTATACCGGATGCAAAATTAATGGCTTCGTGAAAATTTGGAATACGAAATTCACCAATAAATCGCCAGCAAGCAGGCAATATGCTCCAGAAAATATGGTATAATTTGCTGTTCGTATTCATCCCGTATTCGACCATGAAGTACTTATTTTGAATCTAATTACTGAGCAGGCGCGAAGCGCCCGTGATGTTTCTCGTCAACTTACTATACAAATTGACATTTGACCAGGCCATGCCTGGCCCGGCCCGACCCGACCCGACATGGCCCGACCCAGCCGTACAGACGCTATTCGGAACCTGATAACTTTGCAACCACTGTGTTAATGAGATCAACTTTTCACCATTGGATAGCTGCTTTCCAATTAGAGATATACATAGGGTGGCTATCCTCATGGCCGGCCGAACACCATGGCCAATGGGGTGGGGTGGACTGGAAAATCTCTAGATCATGGCTATGGCTACGGCTGTGGCTGCATAATCTACTTGGGCATTTTTTATTCTGTTTTTGCATAAGTTTTATTAAAACAATGATGGATAAAAGAAGCCTTGGCATGTTGCCATAACAGTAGATTGAAAATAAACACATAAAATGAACCTACAAAAATCCTCAAGGCTGGCCAACGTCCAGCCATTGACATTTGGGAGTGGCTGTGGCTGGCTGTGGCTGTGATGCCATGGCTGTGGGGTGGCCATAGGCCAAGGAAAAGTTCAGCCATGTCGAACTCTATTTCCAATGGTGAATGGTGTGTCAATGGTGAATCAATTTTACTTTGAATGCATTTCCTCTGATTACCGAGCGGGCGCGAAGCGCCTGTGTGGTTTCACGTCAACTTGCTAGACAAATTTGCATGCTACCCGGCCCGGCCCAACACGGCTCGACACGACCTTACGTGACGATTTTCGGAAGTTAATAACTTTTTAGTGCATGGCCGAATAAGTATTTCCCATTGGCCACGTGCTTAACTTTAGCCGTGTATTAAACTGCGAGTGTTAATACACTCCGGAAGTGATATTTACACTGGCTGAATCCTTTATGGTCAATGACCCTGCATTGAGCTCATTAGAATATTTATCTGTACTGTGAAATCTGTACTCGAAAAAGTCCTGTACTTCGCCGAAACGGCCATCACTAAACCTTTATTGCACTCGTGGCATTAAAGATTCAGTTTTATGAACTCGCCTTCGGCTCGTTCATAAACTGAATCATTAATGCCACTCATGCATAAAACTATAGTAATCACTGCCTCCATTGATAATGGACTGTCAGCATTGGATAGTTAGATCCTCCAATCAGTTTTACTTTGTGCAAAAATATGGACATGAAATTTATAATTTAACTTGGCATACAACGTTACACTCATTGTTTTTTTGTCGGCATGGGCCGACCCAGTGTTCAGTGCTCAGGACGTACAGTGAGCAGGCCCTTGTGGTGGATTCGAGAAAGGAAATCATAAAAGCTTAATACAGAGCGCGCCCGCTCGGTCATCACCCAAAGGCATCTTACTGGTGAAAGTTACGTTTTACCTAAGTAAAACGTAACTTCCATAGTTTTCGTCAAAGTTACAATCCATAGTTTTCGTCGGCATGATTTGCACCGGCGGCGAAGTCTTCGATAGTCAGCGAATATTGATCTAGCCATTAATTTTATATCATAAAGCATGCAGCTTGCTCAGGACGTTCTCCCTTGCAGACGCGGATCTAGGGGGCGCTGGGGCGCAACCCTCCCCCTAAGCCGGGTCACGCCCATGTCGCGTCCGTAGAGCGCACCAGGAGGGCGCAACGTTTTGTAGGTATGTGGCGCCCCCCCCTCTGACCGAAATCCTGGCTTCGCGCCTGATTTTTGGTGGATTCGAAAAAGGAAGTCATGAACAATTAAACACAACTCCTTATTACTATAAACCCACTTCAATCAGCAACAAATGCCGCTCGGCTACCGCCGATTAAGGCGTTTTACCGGTAATATCCGGAGAGTGCGCAGTGCGCACTCAATGGCAGGGACATTGGACATTGGGGACCCTTTCTGCATACGTGGAGCGTTGTCTCAGAGGCGCAGACTCAGCTGACATTTCCACTGTATCTATGTGGCCATAACGCACACAGGTCGGAGAACTATAAGGCCACTCCATCCGGCGGCTTGTTAAACTGAGCCTGTCCCTGGCGCACACTCTCCTGAAATGGCCTGCCGAAGGTCATAGCGGCTCCGCTGGGAGCACTGACCGGCCGGGTCGAATAGGATACGGCCGTGGCTCGCGTCGGTCCGACCCCGCTCCTCTGTCCTAGAGGCTAAAGGCTCCTCAGTCCTTGAGGCTGGGAGACGCCGCTCCTCGGTCCTAGAGGCTGGCAGACCCCGCTCCTCGGTCCTAGAGGCTGGGAGACCCCGCTCCTCGGTCCGAGAGGTGGGGAGACCCCGCTCCTCGGTCCTAGAGGCTGGCAGACCCCGCTCCTCGGTCCTAGAGGCTGGGAGACCCCGCTCCTCGGTCCGAGCAGGGGGAGACACCACTCCTCGGTCCTAGAGGCTGGGAGACGCCGCTCCTTGGTCCTAGATGCTGGGAGACCCCGCTCCTCGGTCCGAGAGGTGGGAGACACTGCTCCTTGGTCCTAGAGGCTGGGAGACGCCGCTCCTTGGTCCTAGAGGCTGGGAGACCCCACTCCTCGGTCCTTGAGGCTGGGAGACCCCGCTCCTCGGTCCGAGAAGTGGGAGACTCCGCTCCTCGGTCCTTGAGGCTGAAGACCCCGCTCTTCGGTCCAAGAGGCTGGGAGATAGCCGTGAGTTTCGCCACAGCCGCATCATCACCTCTGCTGTTCACGTTTTCACAAGACTTATGTAGCAGGCTACATCTCCATTTTTGCGATTTAAAGTGCACTGGGTCTGACTTCCTTAAACACAGCGTCCTGAGCCGCCTGCAACTGCAATCCTATCCTTGTGGCGCCGCCGGCTAATTAGATGCACACCGGGCCGGCCGGCCGCAGCCGCTGAGTCAGCGCTAAGTCAGCGGCACCGAGCCACCGCCGCGCCGCCCGCGGTACTCCAGTACTAATATCACTAGTACCAGTACTAATATCACTTGAGTACCAGTACCACCCGCCAGCCGCCCGGCTGCAGCATCACCTCCCCCTCCCCTCTACCCACCACGAAGCACCGCCGGGAAACCAGACAGCGCCTTATAAGGACGGACCTCCTCGCCCGCAGCTATGAATCAGCGCAGTTAAGATGACCTGCAGCGCCCGAGGACTGNGTTTGAGAACCCCTGACTCTCGGCGTCCTTGACCCGCGCGCGACCCACCTGTCCAGTGAGCACTATGATGCCGGCCAGGCTGCTGGGGAAGCAGAGCACCCGCTGGAAGAAGAGCAGCGTGTAGGAGAACCAGACGGTGGCGCAGATGTCATTGAGGAAGTGGCCCACGCCGTAGGCCAACTTCCAGCCGCGGATCCTCATGATGTCGATCGGGAGGAGGGTCCGCTGAGCTGCGGAAGGACAAACGGGGGGGGTGGGGGGTGGGAGTCAGTGAGACGGCCCACCGGAGCTAATGGCCCTTTGTGCTGCAGGGAGGGAGGACGGGGCAACTTAGTGAATTGGTACCTATCCTCCTAACTATCACCTCTTTACGCATTCATTATTTATATTCTGGAACAACTTGCATACATACATGGGAAAGGGCCGTGGGAATGGAAATAAGAACCTTTCGGGCAAGAAGCAAACGCTCTATCCTATAAACAACGACCAACCCCGAATCGATGCATACCCTGTTTGCTATACCTATACAAGTTAGTAGTTACTGTGATCGATGTTGACCTGAATTATTGACAAAATCATCTTCAACATAGCTGTCATGTAATGACTGACATTATGTGATGTGCTGTTTTTAACTAAAAAAAAATGAATAAATTAACACCTTCCACCCTGATGAACGTGTGATACCTTACGATACGCCCCGTCCCAGCCTACCACCCGGGCCCTTTCTTTTTTTTTTGAAGGGATCCCAACACCTAAAACACCATTACCTGTCCAAAACACCAATAGAAGAACCTTAAAAAAGAGCATTATCGCCGTACTCCCAGTTAGAAAAAGGGAAAACAAACCTAAATAAGCAAATGAGAGAGCGGGTATATGTTAGACATAGTCTTACAAAGAAGACTTACATTACATAAGGCAGAAAGTCATTGCAGAAATCAGCAAAACCCATTTAGTTATGCTTCCCGCATTTATTCAGCGTCAGTAAAGGTCACACTCATTATACAAGTCGAGGGCTGTTCCTGTTCGTGTAAGACGGTTTCGATGCTGGCTCCAAGGAAAGCCAACCAAGCTAAGCAGGGCTTGCTGCTGGTTGGCCGCCTGAAGCCAGCGGCGTATATAAGGGTTAATTTATTTGGAAGGCAGCAGGTCGTTAACCGGGGGAACCGGGCGAATCGCTCGGCGTCCCGTGGGGAGGCGGGGGGGGGGGGGGGGGGTGCGGCTGCCGCCCCCGCCGCCGCCGAACTCCAGAGGGGGGACGACCGAGCGACGGAGAGGCCGCCCGACGCCCCTGCCTTCTCACGGCACGCGGCGACAACCAGCTGATGTGCCGGGGAGAGACACCACAGGCTCCCACTGCCAGTCCCAGACTGACATGCATAGATTGGAACAAACCGAGATCAAACGCATACCATTCGGCCTCAATCAACACCGGAGACTGAAATGGCGAAAACAAAACTATATTGAGCTAAGGACTCTCCAACCGAGCCACAGGCGTCAACAGAGAAGACTCCAACCGAGCCACAGGCGTCAACAGAGAAGACTTCAACCGAGCCACTTTATCGAGTCCTCTCAAGACGAAATCAAAGTTTCACTGTTCCCCCTCACTCTACGTGACGTTCCTTCATCCCTGTTACATCTACATTACATCCTCCAAACGCCGCAAATTGTGTAAAAAACAGACGTTCAATAATAACAAATGAAATAAAATACAGTTGTTAAATGGGTTAACCCGATGGGAGGCGTGATATCATAGGTGAAAAGAAGAACGAACCAAAAGGGTCATAAAAACCCATCGACATTCCAATGGCTATAGCCATGGCGTTAAAATAGAAGAGGGAAGACCAGATAACTAGCGGCTGAAGAAACTTTGGACGTGTTTCGCCTAGCTCTCGGGTCTGCTAATTAAGGTCGGGATGATAAATACATAGCAGTAAGGTGAAATAAGGCCAGTCGAAAGTGGAACCCCCAGCAGCATCACTGAACACGGCGTACCTAATGATGCGAGAACCCAGCCGAGTCACACAGCCGAGTCACACAGCCGAGTCACACAGCAGAGTCACACGGCTGAGTCACACGGCCGAGTCACACAGCCGAGTCACACAGCCTGAGTCACACAGCCGAGTCACACAGCCGAGTCACACAGCCGAGTCACACAGCCGAGTCACACAGCCGAGTCACACAGATGCCAGTACAGCTGGACAAAAATGAGACAATGAAGAAAATGAGACGAAAATTGAGAAAATGAGGACACGTCTCCACTCGGTTGTCGAGTTGAGCGATGCAAGTGTACGGGTAATCAACCTGAGTTTGATACTCTATATCAGCACAAAAGATTTTCTTAACATCCTGATGAAATAAAAATCATTAAATATCACTTCTTGCAACTTAAGTTCAGAGTCGGAGTTCCGGGATTTCAAAGGCTGAGCCCCATAGAGCATGCCGTTGTATGGAATAGTGCAAACAAAAACACACTCGCGATCACGGATTTATACCATAGAATGGGCATGATGAATGAATTCTTACATATTATATATACATTAACGATGAACAGTCCCTTGTATCTCCCATGGTTTAACGCGCACAGCACAACGTGTGCGCACCTAATTACCCAAATACGATACAGTTTCAGGACCTCTCAGTCTCAGGCCAAATCCAGCATCGCTATCAATCTTCCGGTCTAATAATCCGCGTAGTCAGAGACCTGACACGCACGTACTGTACGTGTGCGCTAGGAGTGCGGCCAGTCACGACTTGCAGATACAATGTATATTGGCTAGATGGGTAAAACTGAGTTGCTTATTCGTCCTGGCCTTCACAAACACGATTCGACTTACATCTTTGTCAATTATTATGCTGATTACCCAGAACGGTTTCCACGTTCCTAGTAAGGAACGATAAGCCAGGGAGGTCCGGTAGTAAAATCTGAGAATAAGCAATTAACCACCCAACTCCCATATGGACAAGACATATAATTAGACAGTTACTGGACACTCTACAGTGTCCAGTAACTGTCTTTGCAGTAGCAGTCTTTTGTCTTTTGAAATTTGCAGGGGCGTCGCCAAGGATTTTTGAGTAGGGGTCGGCTGAAATGACGAAAAAATACCCCCTTTCAATGCGTGTATTTAGTCTTTGGCAGCATTTTAAGGTGGGTTCTCATGCTATAGACGGTATTGGTTATTTAGCGCTGACAAGCGGCGCGAAATTTGCACGGGTTCGCCTGACCGCCAGAATAATAGACGGTGGGCCTTGTAAGAGGATAAGAAGCTTAACATGTTATTCATTCGATTCAGCGTTACCGCCGATGGGACGACACGAAGCGGCGTGAAATCTTAATTTAAGGTCGTGGAAAACGAAATTGTAGCTGATATTGGAGCCAGACCGTGAGTAGAATCAAGCCTCAGGTACCTAACCCCTTTTCCTGGCTGCAATTTCGGTATGATGTAAAATATTGAAGTGGAGTTAACTTGTCATACACATTAGTCTCAGATAGTAAAATTGTTAAAGTGCCTTGGGTCAACTCCAGTCCCGCGCCTGGGGTGAGGGTGACCCGAGAGGTAGTTTCGGGTCACGCTGGGCAGGCACGCCTAGCCGCCGGGCCACAGTAGCATCCAACTCAACGGAAACCGTGTCCGAAATGTCCCCTCGGGTTTCAGAGGCTACGACGGCGGATAATCGCCGAAAATTGCCCTGCTTTAATGCCCCAGCTGCCCCAGCTGCTGTGCGGACAGCTTATAGAGCTCAGAGTGGGTTAGGGCTTATGGGTGGACGTGCAGCAGCTGCGACACTTTTATGGCTTTCATTAGAGAACTGCAAGCAACAACGGACTCGGATCAGACCCGGAAACTGAATACCTTGAAAACGAGCTACTCCCTGGCCTGTCATTCCCTGGCCAGTTCCCTGGCCTGAACCACGGAACTCTATTGGTCCGATCTGGACCTTTTAACCCTATTCCCTGCGGGCGGCCAGAGTTGCGTTAACCTGCGGGGGGGGGGGGCAGATTCTGCCCCCCCAGAGATCTCGAGAACCGCTCGGCAGATTTCGATGTGACCAACACCAATCGATTCGTCGTGACTAATTTTATTGGACCACGATTTTTTTAATGGGAGGCCAGGGGCAAAAAATACCGAAATTTTGTGTGTGTTTTGAAAGGTGGTTGCGGCCATGTGATTTGACAGATTGTCATGCACAAAACGTTGTTGAGCTTCCAATGTCATGTTCTTTAAATGAAAGGGGCAAGAACAAAAATAAAAAATCATAAATCATAGGCGTACTCAGGAATGAAAAATGGGGATGTGCTTTTCGTGAGTGCTCGGGACGATAGGAACATCACATGAGGGCTTTGTTGCTGCACTTTGTTAAATGTAATATATTGCGCATAGGCGGATTCAAATAAACAACGTGGGGGGGGGGGGGCACCATGTGCGGAACGCCTTTTATCATCTTACTTATTTGAAGTTGGGCCTAAATTGACGGAGGATATCGCCTCCCATTTCATGTAGGAAAATGTCCCGATTAGCGACCCCCTTAGGTTGAAGCGCGCTGGTGATTATGCTGTCGTTGTTACGACCGTGGGAAACTTGTTTTAAGGAAAGTGTGAAACATTTTTCAGCCATATATGGTCTACTTTATTCACAACTTCGTAATATAATCACAAATTCGATCTTGTAAGCCCTTGCAAAAAAAACACAAATAGGGGAACCTGTTCCCGGTTGCGACCAGTTTTGATATAGCATCCCAACTTTTAGCAATATGTATGGATATGCCTTATAAAGTTTCCGTTCTGCTATTTTCACTCTGATTTTGGGCAGACTCAGAAATTAAAAAAAAAACAGCTTGTCGGTCGTAAGAAAGGAACCATTTGGAGTCCAATTTTAAGCTTAATGATCAGCGGGTGACCTCTGAGACCTACGGCGCAAAATAGGAAATGTAAGTGTTCCAAATCAAAGTCCGCATAAAAATAAACCCGACACTCCCATACAAGCGAAATCGACACAAAAAAACCATGAATAAATGACCAAATTCAGAACAAAAACAACTTTGTTTTCAAGAAGTACTGCAGTAGTAAAAAAACACATATTAAGTGCCGTTAACCGGCGTAAGAAAAAAAACACGCGTTTTTCTTTTAGCACACGTGCAGTGCACTACCATTATTAAATACACAAGTAGAAAATGGCTGAAACGTGTAAAACGCCACATGGCGATTTAGCCATGCATTTTTTTTAAGTTGTATTCGGTGTCAATTTCTGTGTATGGTGGGAGGTCGCAAATGGGGAGAGGTCGGCTAATAGAAACATTTCCCCATTCCTACCTGAGTGCGACTTCTGCCCCCAAATAATGGTATCATGCAATTATGTATGATGAATATAACAGTGACATAGTTTCGCGCTTTTATTCCACCGAAAAAAAAACGAAGAAAGTATGCGCCGCACAACCGCATTCGTATCGACCTCCCCAAAACATGAGCTTGGAGCCGCCTCTGCTGGGCAGAGTTTTTCAAAATTTTGATAAAACACGCGTCATTCATATTTAGGAAAGTCCGAAAGTTTCAAGACGAAAGACGTAACGGTTCAGAAGCGGCGGGCGAAAAACTAACGGGGGGGGGGCAGAATCTGCCCCCGCAGGGAATAGGGTCAAAACACATCTATATTGACTAGAGGCTATCTGTGATATTGTAGCAGGCTACATCTCCATTTTTGCGATTTAAAGTGCACTGGGTCTGACTTCCTTAAACACAGCGTCCTGAGCCGCCGGACAACTGCAATCCTATCCTGTGGCGCCGCCGGCTAATTTAGACGCACCACCGGCCGGCCGGCCGGCAGCCGGCTGAGTCAGGCGCTAAGCAGCGCACCGAGCCACCGCCGCCGCCGCCGCGGTACTCCAGTACTAATATCACTAGTACCCAGTACTAATATCACTGATACCAGTACCACCCGACCAGCCCCCGGCTGCAGCAATCACCTCCCACTCCCCTCTACCCACCACGAAGCACCGCCGAAACCAGACAGCGCCTTATAAGGACGACCTTCCTCGCCCCGCAGCTATGGATCGCGCAGTTAAGAGACCTGCCGCCCCGAGGACTGAAATCATCTGGACCGACCAAATTAAGGCTGTAATGCAGAAGGAATAAGAATGGAATATTCGAGTATGGACAAGATATGGAAAGATTGAAGATGTTATTGAGAAAATGCTGATTGATGGAATTGACGCGATTTGATGAATAATGGCAAAAGATTCGCAAATCTGGTTTTGGCTAAAATCGATTACAGCCTGGTAAATCACAGTAAAGTAATTGCAGAATAGATTGTCATGCTGTAAGTTAACGCTGAGCAAGACGCAACAATAAGAAGCAACGTAAAGAAGAATTTAAATCATCTCAAAGAAATACCGATTTGCAAGAAACTATAACACTAGAAAATATGATAAAAAAGAATATCTATAGCAATTTCAAGACCTAATACAAGCTAGAGCATGTCAAGATTTTCGTTTAACTTAAGAAGGCCATCGATTATATCGATCTGTTCGGGTTTTCTATAAAATCTGATAGAAAACCAGGAAATACATGAATAACAAGCACCGTCTTGAAACGGATGATGTGCAAACATTAACAGCACATATTTAAAATGACCATCTGATCGAATATGAAAAAATATATCAGCTAGATCATTTCTCAAGAAGCTACCATAGTAAAGCTGCACCAAGTTCACGTGGTCTCACAAAGGAAGGCATGGCGTGGCCCCAAGTAACGGAATCCAAATGAAATAGAAGAAAGGTACATTTCTTTAAACTTGAAATTATATGAAAAACAAATAAAATACAGAAGTCGTTAAGAAATTGAAGAAGTTCTGATACTAAAAAGCAAAAGAAGACAGCAAGAACCGACCAATATATCACGGGGTCTTATGTGACGCAAACTCGTCACTGGTCAGCCGGAGTATAAAAACTGCTGGACGCATCAGAGAGCACAGTCAGGGAGATTGCAGCGAGAGGTCGACACAGAGGTCAGTAAGTCAACGACTCCAAGAGCAGCGCGCGGCGGCGGGCTGCCCGCTAGCAGCCCGCCGTCAAGAGAAGTCCGTGACCCTGAGGCTGTAGCGTCACAGACAGCAGCCTACGCCCGGACCAACGCCGGCAGAGTGAGGCGGCCAGAAGACAGCAGCGGGACAGTAGCTGACAGCAAGACGACCAGCTGGGCAGCGGCGACTAGCTGACAGCAGAGAGCGGCAGACGGGGACAAGGCAGTAGACAGCAGTTCGGAGGTGACACGCTCGGAGGCGGCAGCGGACAGTAGCTGACAATAGGACGACCAGCTGACAACAGTTGACGGCAGCAGATCTGAAGTAAGTCGCTGAGCTGCTATATCCTATGCCATCCTGCCCAATATTCTGCCCAGACCCGGTGACAACTAATTTAAAATATTTAATGGAATTTTAAATGAATAATTAGACATGTCTGTCCAGACTCGCTCTTCTTAACATAGGAAGGTAAGAGGAAATCATGTGGGACCGATTTTATATCGGATGTGTTGAGTCAGACTACCACAGTAAGTATACTATATATTCGCTACGGTGGAGTCAACCATGCTGCGTTGAATGAGATATGGGTTAACACCCTGGGCCAATGGCGCCTGTAAATACGCGCGTTTTAGTTAGGATTTAAAAGTTAGAGGTTGAGATAAACATTTATTCGGTTTGTTATACTTGTTCTGATTAGATTAGGCAGATATTATTGAAAGCCTTTGTTGTAAATGGTTAAATTGATCGAAAGTGCATCTACCTTGACACCAAATTAAGTTTATGCCAAGTTTGCTAGCTGCCGTTGTTTATAATAAATTGTTGTAAATGTTAATGTAAAACTTTACTGGGGAACGGAGACACGAGGAGTTGAAATGGCCATTGAAGGGAAGACAACGTAAGCCTGGATTGACGATTGAGTAAGTTCTGCTTCTAACAATTTAATGCTAAGCATCAGAGTTATGAACGATTTGAATGACGTAATGTTTTCTGGCAGATTAAAATAATTGTAAAACTCAACTTTCATATAAACTAATAGAGAGGTTTTTAAATTTAAAGGATCTTGACGCTAAATCTTGTCCGTAAAGATAACTAAGGCGAAAAAACCATATCACCGGTACGACATCGATTTATTTCAAAGTCGATCGTTTCAATCTGTCACCCAGAGATGAGCTCCAGGATGAGGTGGACAACGAAGATCAGAGGCTGGTAAGTTACAACCAAGGGTTTCGGTCAGATATTATATGGCTAGAATCGATAGTATGTACGATTTAGCTATTGATTCATTTACTTATTTATCGCGATGTTTAAAACATAATAACATGCCCACTGAATTGAAGCTATTATCACTAGGATAATTGAATCCATTTATAGACTGTACTGTTACTTTTACTGGTGTACCTGATAGCTAACGTGTAGTAGAAATGATGGAACGGCCATGTTCTACTAGTTAAACGACCGTTGAATTCCGAACTGAATTGGGCCTGTTTCTAGTTTAATAACTGCACTTCCAGTTCACGGTGCAGGCTGCAGCTGTAAGGTCAAACGGTCCTGTTTGATGACAGTCAGAGAGGAAACTGAGCCCTTTTATTATTAGCCAACTATAAGCAACGATTAAATTAGGTTGGGTTTATTATGACAATAGTGCATCGTCATTTATATGGAGTTTCGGTAAAAAGTACATTAGGATCCCCCCCATCAACTACAGATGTTCTAAAGAAATATTTGTTGTTTTGTAACGTACAGTAATGTGTCCCGACAGATAGCAATAACATTAGTTAACTGCGAATGACTAAGCGGACAGCCAGAGGCGGGAAGCGATTAATAGTACTGAACCAGTAGTGAAAACGTTAGGAAGTAAATTTGCGGCACTTATACCGTGATCATGAAATTACTTTAGGCTTGGATACTGACACAGCTCAGACCATCATGATTTTATCAGCTGCTATTTACTAGCCAGCCTTTGATAAGCCGGTTATTGGACAACGATATTCCGCAATGTGACCAGTCGAGCAGAAGGAGCAGAACATACGGAACCAATTTATAATCGTGAGATGCCTACGGCACGGCAGCGACTGTTACACGACATCATAGCAGGAGGCCTATCGTGAAAGGACGTCTATACCTGAGATTTAGAGTACCAAGGATTGTGCCTATAATTTACTGGCAAATCGTGTAAGACAAAATAACAAACGCTAGAGCACGGAGCTTAAAAGGCAGAACATTTGTGTGCCCGATTCTCATATCGAAAATCAATCAGCGCGGCAATAAAGTGATCAGAGATGCTCTCGAAAATGTACGTCCAGACCGAATAATGTTAAGGGGAGATTACAAATAGCTAGGTCCAGAACTGCTCGGCCCAACACCTTACGATGATTGGATTGGAGAGAGAGGTAAGGCAAATTCAACAACGTTGGCATATGACAAGTGGACATTTAGACTGGAATTAGGCAGGTGTTGCGAGGAGAGCGAGGAGCTGGACGATACCTATTGATCATAATTGAAAGTTTCGAGGATATATGACATTGGTCACGAAGGGCATTTATAAACAACCCTAGTCCTACCTGCTTCTCCCTCGCCAATCAATACCGTAATGGTAAGAACTGCCCCTCCTTGAGCAGCAAAGCACTTACATCACTAACTGCCTATACGATGTACCTGGTGTAATCAGTCTCTAAAAAATAAGCATCTACCACCATCAGATGTTTTGTACGCGGAAGGGGATCTACATACCTCTGACCTCTCGTCTCTATCTACCTCTCATCTCTACATACATCTCATCTTTACATCTATCTCTACATCTCAACAGAACTGAAGAGGATTGACGATCAGCAGCATAAGCCACATGTGGGTGTTTCAAGAAGCCACACACGTTCACAACTTCTTTTCTGCAGAGGACACTTTCTCTCTGCAGAGCTCTTTCCCCTCTACGTATCTACCCCTACCTTTTCCTGCCACCATTTATTCTACCGTCTTTTCTATTCCTCTCCCTACGAGGTTCCTTTCCTTTTACCCGCTATTTCCCCCCTTATTTATCGCCTCCTTTTCTCTACCTACCCACCTTTGACCCCTCTGACCCCCAACGCTACAATATCCCTGAATTCCCGCGTTCAATTGGCGTGAAATTATAATATTGTGCTGAATTAGCGTGTAACAGTAGCGTATTATGGCACATTGGCAATGTTCTTACCGGATAATGGAAATTCATTGATAATAGACATTTGTATCACTTGACTTCGTCTATAAGTGGACACGCCACACATTGCCTGTTGGCGATATAACTGAATAAATGAAATACAAAAGTGAGGATGAGCACGTTTTTACGTGATTACGACCCGCAAACTACCTGTGTAATGATTGCTAATGAGCGTCTGTGAAAGCCGCACGAGGCCATAAATTGTTACTAGCAACAAAACGCCTATTTATTGCTCTGCACCTGGATCCGTGAGATTGGGCAATATACAACGTTGCGACACAGTTGACCCTAGGCAAAACAAGTGTATGTTATAACAAGTTGATATTGTCTCCACGGCTGCCGTTTTTAGAGCTTCTCTACCAGCAGCGTCGGACGACTAACAGGACCATTTCAGATTAATTAGTACCACCACTTTTTTGACGTCCCAATGCCGCCACCGTCTGAGTGCCGCCCCCGACGAGGCACCGTCCCATACCCAGGCGCCACCACTGACCAGTCGCCACCCAAGTCAGGGTGCCGTCCCTCAAAAGATGCCGCCCCTTTAGCCAGGTGTCGCCCCTTCAGCCAGGTGCCACCCCTCAGAAAGATGCCGCCCTCAGTCAGGTGTTGCTAAAAAAATATGCCGCCCCCTCAACCGAGTGCCGCCCTTTCAGCCAGGTGCGCCCCTTCAGCAGGTGCCACCCCTTCAGCAGGTGCCGCCCCTTCAGCAGGTGCCGCCCCTTCAGCAGGTGCCGCCCCTTCAGCAGGTGCCGCCCATTCAGCAGGTGCCGCCCCTTCAGCAGGTGCGCCCCTTCAGCAGGTGCCGCCCCTTCAGCAGCTGCCGCCCCCGAGCAAAAAGTCGCACCAGGTTTTGTTTTCCGCGTGTCGACGCCCCTGTCTCTCACAATACACCAACTTCGCACTAGAACGGCCAATTGTCTCAGCAGTTTTTGACAGACAACTGACAAGTCATATGATTTTGTCTCGAGGACTGAGAAGCCCCGAACTCCCGACCCTGTCCGAAGCACTCCAGTACTGAAACACCAATGGAACACTCCTTCAAGTCGCATAGTTTAATAGATTACTACATAATTCAATAGGTACTTCAGATAAACTACTGACCACCGAAAGAGTCTGCCTCCGGCCGACAAAGGACATTCTGTCATCGCGTATGCAACATGGCACGGCAGGATAATGAACATCAGAGACCGGTTTATTACGTAAAGCGGCCGTCCTGAAACGGCCCCGAGATTAGAGCTGCCATTTTTCAGCTCACCAAAACCCACCGCCCATGCATCCTCGAGACTCGATGTTGGTCAATGCAATTATTTGACGACACAAAGCCCACAGGCGATCACACCTGTATGTAAGCTTTATAATGACCAAGAACATAAGTTGTTTACTCATTCACGTTACCTTAATGGCCATAGTTGGGGCGCTGCGACCAAAGGCTTTTATTAAGTCTAAATTTGAGCATGCTACTCTTGCTCTGCACTTTTTACCTATTTTCAAAGCCTTCAAAACCCACAGACGCGCCAGCTTGTGGGCTCAGACTGGCAGCTCGATCAAGAACAAGGATTGATCTGAAGATTGGAGGATCCTTGCAGTGCAGCCTTGTAGACAGGGAACTCCTAGTGTTGAGCAAGTGCGTTGACAGGTTACGTAACGCAGTGGCCGACGAGGGGGTTTACGTAACGCATGGGCGGCGCTGATCAACGACCCGCAACGGTCGGGGGTCGGCGGTCGGGGGTCGGGGGTCGGGGGTCGGCGGTCGGGGGTCGGCGGTCGGGGGTCGGGCACGATGTTTGTTTGTTTATGGGTCAATAACCATATCCTCTTGGCATGGGCGTCCAAAGCGGGAGGACGGGGGAACACATCCCCCCAAGCGGAAGGCGTCCCCTCAAACATTTTCGGATTTTAACATGACGCCTAAGGGCGTTGCATGGACAGCATCGACTTCAAAATGACTCCGTCGCACCTTACATTCGGAAGGTGGCGACGCCCTTGCCTCTTGGGACCAAGACTCTAATTATCTTGAGTATTTTGTCGTCAGATTAGTTAACGAGCTATGAAGCGCGCAAAATCCGCCGCCAGCAACGAACGAGTGNCGACCAGCGCACGGGCCAATCCATAGATTTAAAGATGCATGACGCTGCCGATGAGTCCGATACTGGACGGCGGGCCTGACGGGATTATCGGGCCCGGCCGCTCGCGGCCTTGTTATTACATAAATCAGGTGATTATCCGCCAGCGTCGATTAGTACGGCGAAACGGATAGCGGCGCTGCGTGCAGCTGGACTACGCCGAGGGTAACGTGTGAGCATCGCCGTGAGCACAGTAAGCGGGATTGGGGGAATAGGGGGGTGTCAGTAGGCAGTCGGGTGAAATTAAGGCTGTGTTCTGACCGTTACATTCCCGGCGGGGATCCCTGGAATCCCTGGCGGGCATTTTATTCTACTGCAGTTCGACAATGTACTCATTCATTGGTGTTCCTGTTACTCTCTGCTACGGAAATCGGTAGAAAGCACTTTTCTACCAATTCCCCGGAATCCCCGCGGGAATTGACGGGTCAGAACACAGCCTAAGTCTGCTTTCAGCATATTGCAGCCTAATTCGCGTACAAAAATGAATATATGTAACATGCGCTGAAAGAACAAAACTTCAGCCGGGTCTAACGCAGGCTGCTCCTTTCGAATTTTATGAAACACTAACAGTACCTGATGCTATTTGTCGCATTTTTCCTAAATTGGGTCAACAAGACTCCTAAGTTATCAGTCTCTGCCTGAACTGCCTATAGTCTACGGTATACCTAAGTTTATCATTTCGGATGCATGCTATTGCCATTGTTGCGTGTTTTTCAATTTGTGCTATCTTGGTGTAGTTTTACCCATTCCTTCGTTCAGCCGCTGTATCGATAAATAAATGCGTTATGCAAGAAGTTCGCATATAACTAACGTCAAATTGTTAAATATTTGTGTTCTTGATAAAACAAGCAAGTGCATTGTAATCTCATGTTTATGAGATGTCGGCTTACCTTCATCGATAGGCATTTCGTCTTTTCCAACTAATATTTTCGCTGCTGAAGCACACATTCCTTAGTTTGAAGTTATTTGCAGAAATGCTTATTGAGCTTTGTTGTATTACTCAAAAGACAATATTAAATTGGGTTGTAAACCCGATCAGTTTCCTCCACAACACTTCATTTAGATCATGTCAAGCTTTTCAAATCGTAAGTTGGCTTGTGCTTTGTCACCAACCATGCATCAATACACATCCAAATTATGCATTTATTGAGAAGATATAAAATATAGACTGTGTTCATGCAATGGTTAATTAAAAGTAATGCAAAAAAGATGAAAGGCATCACTAACCTCACTAATCTACATATTTCGCCTTGTGGTTTCTTCAGGGTTAATAATTTAAGTTTAATCCTGGTTAGTTTTGCCTTTCATCTTTTCTTAATTGATCTTATTTAACCCGAACATGAGCAAAGGCTTTATTGTATATCTTCTTATTCTCTGGACAATGCTTATTACAGCTATCCATCATAAATAATGCATTTATCGGAACCATGCGCAGATGATTCAATTCGCATGCCTCACCATCACTTTCAAGTTATCATTGTCATCTATTTAACTCCATTGTATTATTGCAATACATATTCGGTACCACGTATACCTAACACAACGAACATTTAACGATATTTTACAGATATATGACTGTCAGTTTCGCTACTAAAGATTAGGTTTAGACTATTATTTAAATCAGAAGCAATTGCTGGATCCCTCTTTTTAAAACTTGCTCATCATGGGTCTGCAACTCTGTCTGTTAGCGTTATATATCATGTTCCTTCATCCAATGCAGCACCGTTCCAGAATGAACCGACTCCGGCTCTAGCCAGGGTCTGTGGCGGTAGGGATTATCTGTGGCGTGCGGATGTGTCACCATCGTCCACACACCAGTGCGCTCTGTGTGCTCCATTCGCAGTCAGAACTGTGGTGTCGCCGCCCTGGCTTCTCAGCCAGGGCATCCTCTATTCGATCCCCAGGTCTTTGTAGGCCAATCGATCGAACGTTGGAATGAGACAAACCGCTATCTGAGTCTCGTTCTCGTCTCGTCTCTGTCTCGTCGACGAAGCTGTGGTGGCGGGGGGGGGGGCTCAAATGCCGCCCCAGCGCAGGACGACCCGTCTTCCGCTTGCGTCTCGATCCGGTAGGCGAAGCTGCCGTCCCTGCCAAGGTCACGCATGGACGTCAGCATGCCGCAGGATGGAGTAGTTGTCTTCTAGTGAGGACGAGAGCTCGTTGCAGCCGAGCACACCTGAGCAGATCTCAGCCCTGGCGTTAGACTGCCGTCAGCAGCAGCGTCCAGAAGCCGCCGACGTGGCTGAAGTCGCAGAGTCACCTGGTACCGGCATCCCGGTGAACCAGTTGACGCCGTCCTGGAGAAAACCATCCTGGTCACGCAGCTGCAGGCAGGAGCGGGTATACAGGCGCGCACCGCTGGCTTCTAGAACGGTGCCTGATTCTTCTGCATGGCGGTATCGGTTGCTCTTCGTATGCCGGTGCGCTCTTCTGCCGTGCTTCGATGTCTTCAGTTGCGTCATCCAGCTAATCCCGTAGCCGTTTGAGCTCAGGCAGCACCGACCGACCGACTATTGTGATCTCCTCTGTATCACAACGCTGTCCACCGGCCAGTGCCAAAGACACAGCGCCCTCAAACACTGAGCCTACCAGCGCCGCCAGCTGGTCGCCTGCTGACAGCTGCTGTTCGCTGAGCCTGCCAGCGCCGCCAGCTGGTCGACTGCTGACAGCTGCTGTTCGCTGAGCCTGCCAGCGCCGCCAACTGGTCGCCTGCTGACAGCTGCTGTTCAGCTGCTGACGTCAGTGTTCAGCTGCTGACGTCAGTATCAACAGCGAGATCAGCAGACTCAGGAGTCCAGCCGTTACCATGGCAACTCGCGAGTGTAAACGAACGCTGATCGGAGATCGACGAAGAAATTCGAGCTATGGCAGCTGCAGAAAAAGCTACAAAGCTCGGCTGAGTGGGTATCAGTGAACGCGTCACGAAAGCCGCACTGTCACTTAGTGCTGCAGAATGTCATAACATACCTATCACAGAGCTTCACAAAGTGCCATGAGCACCCACGGAAACACGTACAAAGTCGTGCAAGTCGCACAGAAGTTCGCAGTTGTCCGCCTGGTTGATGTGGTGGCTACTGGCTGCACGACACTGTAGAAGGCTCCACTCACAGCGAAAGGTTGAGCCGTTGTCAAACAAAACACTGGGTCTAGTCTATGTATTTGTTTGGGTGAGCTATAACTTCGTGGACACTGCGGGAAGTGTCTGTTGACAGAAGGGTTCCACTTGGTGCGAAACCCAAACGGCTAAGCTGATGCCCAGGTAAGGTACAAATGTAATTAATCAGATTTTTGGAAGAGCTTAAAGGGAGAGGTGCACCCTTGCGGCCGATATAGAGTCTTTGGTCTGTACGGTAGATTTAAGCGTTGTTCGATTCACCTGCTAAGTCGGTTTCTGAACCTGACCTCGTTGATCAAAAAAAGACTTAGCACCTCCAATGATTTGGCAGTCATTCGTAAAAATGGAAATCGCCTCCGCACTATTTTGATCACTTTCTTTGCGGGCTATAATTTTACCTTGAATATTTGCAAACTGAACATCACCATTCCGTCAGAACAACTTAAAAATAAAAATTAGTATGCAGTTAGTATATTGTCAACAATCTTAGCTTCTTTTAATAATTTACATTTAATAAACAGCCAGAATAGCAAGAATATTTGTGGCTCGACTTTGGGCTGTAAAAGTTAAGTGACTTTACCCTCTAACACAGATAGACGTTTCAAAGTCAAGTCGCGGCAAATTCAGACTATGACTTTGGGCGCGGAGCCATAGGGTAGACAAACCGGTAGTGAATTTCAGCAACTGTACACATTGCTGACGACAGATTAATTCCAGAAACGGATTGAAATCACGTATTTTACTTCCCCGCATTCGCAAAGCAAGTGATACAAACGATACAGTTTAATATGAAATAATAATTAATGAAAAACATAGCGCATAAGCTATACGTAGCGACATCTAGTGGCAAGTATCTAAGTACTAGTAAAGTATGCCATCGCCCATCACGGGCGACTGTCATGAATTTAGTGCTGTGCACAGTCAGGACCAACAAACATGGAGTAAAAAAAAAAACACACATTGCTTTAGGGCAAGTTAGAGCAAGATCATACATGATTATTAATTTCCAGCATTCATTTAAGCTGTTTTTTAGAAATCCTCCCGAGGTGGCACTACCTATCCCTTAAAAGGAATAGTGCCACCTCGCGGGCCAATACAGAGTTTGTGGTATGTATCGTCTATCGGTAGATTAAGCGTGTCCGATTTCACCTGCAAAATCTGGTTTCCGAAACTCCATCCATTAGATCAAAAAATACATTTGCACCTTCATTGGCAATCATTCGTAAAATTGAGTCGCCTCCACACTATTTGGAATAATTTATTTGCGGACCATAACTTTATTTTGAATATTGCAGACTCAGCATCACCATTCCGTCAGTGAACTTCAAAAATGGAATGCGTATGCAGTTTATTGTCAACAACCTTTAGTTTGTTTCATAAAAAAAAAACAGCAAGAATAGCTTGGCTCGACTTGGCCGTAACAGTTAAGTAAGTTACCTTATAACATAGATAGACTTTGCAAGGGTAAGTCTCTGCGAATTCGTAACGCTTCGGCTTGGGCGCGCATCTTGGACGCGTAACAGTTGCGCGAAAACAGGATGAGAGCATCCATCTTGAATTTAGTGCTGAGCACAGCTGGGACCAACACTTTTGGAGTCAGATAATAAATAAATACAAATTGCTGATACATTGCAATTAGGGCAAGTTTGGCAAGAGCATAACATGATTGTTAATTTCCAATCCATTCATTCTTGAGTTGTCCTTGTATAAATCTTCCGAGGTGGACATATCCCTTTTAGCATACAACCGTTCTTCTGCGGGTGCAACACAACAAAAACAAAAAATACCCATCAGATCACAAGTGTACGCTATCGCAACAGAGCCTCACTTCTCGTTACGCTCCTCTCCACGGCCCCTTCTCCCGCCGTCACGACGTGGTAATAACGGTACACACATCACGTCGTTACTCGCTTCGTTCTGCTGTGGGGAGCCGGCTGATGGCCATGGCGCCATACCGCCCGTCACAGCGGGCGGGGTGCGCCGGTATCGCCGCAATCTGGCGCGCTGCGCAGGGATGGGCGCTGGCGCGTCACGGGCTGAGTTCACGACCCGTCCCCGGTTTCGGCTCGGTGGCCCCAGTTTCACCCCCGCCCAGCCGAGTTTCCGCGCCTGGCCGCCCCCGCCGCCGCCCCCGCCGCCGCCCGCCGCCGCCGCCGCCCCCGCCGCCCACCGCCCGCCGCCTTCCGCAGCTAAATGGCGGCGCACCGGTGTCGAAAATGGCGCATCTCAATGGCTCAGGTTTGTCGCCCTGGTTTGTGAAGAGTCATGATGGATGTAGTTAGTACAACAGTTATCAATTTTATGCTTCGGCCACTCGTCCAATTTATCGTGGTGAAAATTGCCTTTCACGTTCAGGTCCATTAAAGATATACATTTTACAGGTGATGTCGCTATCACATACCTACAGCGGACAGATTACACTTAACTATGGTTTAAACACAAACTGAGGCATGCTGAGCAAAAGAGGAAAGTATCAAATAAAATAAGGGTAGACATAGATAACATGAACTACATGAACTACATAACATGAACATGAGGTAGTTCATGTTATCTATGGGGTAGATTGATAGAGGAAATTTTCTTCAGATGTCAATCAAAATCGGACATCACGCGAAATCGCTGAAACATGTAAAGCAAAAAACAATAATATTACATTGTGTTGGGTATGTGAAACAAATGTGATGGGCTAAAATCTGTTAGGCTTGTAGGAGAAGTTGAGGATTGTTGATTAATTTCCTTTTAAAGAAAACATTCAATGGTTATGAATGGTGTGATACCCAGCAGGCGTCAACACGATCCGAGAGTGGGGGGGGGGGGACGTAGGCTCTGAAGTCGATTCTTTCAATAGCCACTCGTCAATAGGCCATAAATGTTTGGAATAAAAAAAAAAATTAAAGGGAACGACGGCCTCCTGTTTTGTCGTGATTGTGGGGACGCTCGGACCAGTGAAATTCGTTACCAATACTCTTCGAGTATCAAACCAACTGTTATTAAATTTTATCTAAAGAGGCCAGCACGTAGCCAGAAGGGTGAACCGCCCCCCCCCCCTGGCCTGGTGGGCCCTTCTCGGCGCGCGCAGCGCGCCGAAACGGGCCGACGTGACCGTACATCATGGGTCAGAAGACCACGCAAAGCGTGGTCTTTCGAGAGTTTAAAGAGCACTTCAGAGGTTCTTTAGGGGCATCAGGGCACTTTCTGAAAAACCAGAGAGCTCTTGGACGTTCAACAAAGCCCTGTTCATGTCAGAGGAGCCTCTGGACATGACAAGCTGGAAGGGCCCTGAGTGGGTCAGAAGGCCCCTGACGGCCTGACCACGTCGAATGAACACCTACACGTTAATTGGGATAATTTTGAGTAGGAAGGCTGAGTCCGTTCTTCCTTTCGGCTTTCATGACTTTTCGAATGAAACATATGTCGCGCAGAAGCCTTCTTTTGGACAGGCTGCTAATTTTGACAAGCTTCAGCAGATCGTGAGGACCAATTGGTGTGTGAGTGGGCAGCCAACCTCATGATCAATTTGTGCTGAACTCTGTCTAGTCGGTCTAAATGGGTCTTAGCATCCTCACCCCAAATGACGCAACCGTATTCAAGAATGGACCGACTTGCTGACTTGCTGATATAATTCGCTATCATTTATCATGTTATGTTAGTGTCAAGATGGTCACGAACACGAGCACAAAACGAAAAATGAGTCACAACAACTCTCAGCATGATTTATATATCTTTCAAACATAATTGTAAAAGTGAGTCGCAGTTAATGGCTGCAGTTCTTCCGCAACGGCCGCCGCCTGCCGCCGCCGCGGATATTGTGATCTTAGATCACAATATCCACAAATTACTATTTCTTTGGAACTCATCCGTGCTGGTGCTCGGCGTCACCTTCACTGTGGCGGAGGACTGGGGAGGGGCGTCTAAACGTCTCCCACTTCTAACTAGGCTCCTTTGGAGAGTAGCCGGAATCCAACATATCATACGATTAACGATAGCTCGTCAACAAAAATGAACAAACTATTTCGGTCGTTTTTGGCTCAGGTCAATAGTAAAATCACCAGAGGTCATCAGAAGTCAGATTTTCCAGTTTTATGACTTTACTCCAGAAACCCCCAAATATCTTGGGAACTATGATATCTAGAAAGAAACGTAAGAAGCAATCAAAAGCTCTCGCGAAAATGCAATCGCCAATGTGTCCGGAAATTTTAGCTCAGGTTAGGCTTCCTAGAGTTCACCGAAAGTGAAGATGACACTTTCTTCCAAAATGTTGTTTATGATTAATGTATTTGTACAAAATAGTGCAGTAATTTGATCACCATCGTGCATGGCTCGTCAAGGTGCTCCGAAACAAATATTGATGGGTTAGGTCAACCTCAAAACTTGACCTCAAGTCAATGTCATTTAATGACCCAAGTAGGCCATGTTGTAAATGGGATGACGCGACTCGTCGAGACAACACAGTGGTATCATGATTTGCATGTATCTATTTTCATTATAACAAAAGTTATTGATAAAAACACGTTGGAGCCAAATCTACCGTCTCGAAAAGCACTGAAGAACACTGTGCTATCACTCGCTGTGACCTGATTTGGGCTGTGACACTTTATATATTTTAGTCGGTTTTTAATTGTATGTTTATTGCGCTGCACTGCTATTTTAGCTGCTGTTTTCGGCATTTTTATTTGTATCTTTATTGTAATGTTGTACTATTTAAATTAAGCCTTTGTCCTCGTCCATGTGTTCATCGCTCAGTGTAGTCGTTCCCATCACATCCCTATGCATTCTTTTAACGGACTGACGTGTCATAGTGAAAAACCACCTGATGGATTGTGCGGATCATTGGCGAAATATATGTTCTATGTTCTATGTTCTATGTTCTATGTTGGTGAGTTCAAATGATCTCAGCTGACCATGCATAGGTAACTGAGCAGGAATTGCAGATAAAATGACATGATTCCGAAATAGTTAGCCTTATCTAATGCATATTCTCTGAAAGGAATCATTGGTATATTTTCCCATTGACATAATGAAGAGGTTACAAAATTGACCTAATCTTAGTTTACCGATATTCAAAATCCGAGATACGCCAATTGTGGGTAATTATGATCGAGCTAGGAACTGTAAGCTTGAAACCAAGCGGCTGAAAACTGTGGCTTTGGTGCGACTGCACAACGCTTTTGGGAGGCTGGGTCACTTCAGAGACTATCATGGTGCCCCAAACCAGGGATATCATGGGCTGGGTGCACCCATGGGTGCCCACTCAATTCCTCTCTTCGATTGTCCTGGGTTGGGTATGCATTTTTTTACTTTTCATGGGTACTGGGCGGGCATGGGTATGACAATTTTAGAAAAATGTCGCTAAGCGTTCTTTTTACTTGACAACCAGATGTTTAAACTTTTTTTTTTAAATGATATAGTTCACTTAAACAATAGACTTTAACAATTATATGACAACAATAAATCGTGGTAAGTAATAGGGCACTTAGATTGTTTAAATCATGTCTGATCCTAAGTCTGATCCAATGTGATAATTCTGACCGCGAAGTGTTCGATATGTCCAAATCAACAGCAACACACATGACACAAGTGCCTGATATTTTTATCGTTATTAGTATTGAAGTCAAGATGCTAGGATGATGGTTGCAAATTTTGTAAAAATAATTATCTGCCTTATCTGAATGGGCCCCAATGGGCATGGGTATCAATATTATGAAATTGAATGGGTCTGGTCTGGGCCTGGAACTTGGTGTTTTCATGGGCTTCGCTGGTGGGCCTTGGGTTTGGGCACCCATGATAAGTCCTGGCCCAAACCCCAAGCCCAGCCCAGCCAAGCCCATGAACACAAACCCAACCAGACCGACCCATTCAATTCATAATATTGATACCCATCCATTGGGGCCCATTCAGATAAGGCAGATAATTATTTCTCACAAAATTAGCAACCATCATCATAGCAATGTTGACTTTCATACTCTTAACGAGAAATAATATCAAGGCACTTGTGCGTTTGTCTGTTGATTTGACATATCGAACACCTTTGCGGTCAACATTATCATATTTGATCAGACTTAGGATCAGACAATGATTTAAAATCTTACTGCCCTATTACTTGCCACGATTTATTGTTTTTCATAATAATTGCCTAGGTCTATTGTGAAGTGTCCTTAGTCCTATATCATTAAAAAAAAATATTACCTTGTAAACTTGGTTGTCAAGTAAAAAAGAACGCCTTAGTGACATTGTTCTAAAATTGTATACCCATGCCCCCGTAACCCCATTGGCAAAATAAAAAAAAATGCGGTACCCAATCCCAGACAATCGGAATATTTGAGTGGGCCCCATGGGTGCACCCAGCCCATGATAGTCCTGGGTTCACTTGACCGAACCAGGGGCCCAATCTTACCAAGAGTCCAGTTTACAAATGCCGTGAATGGGTAAATAGGCATATTGATGCGTCCGGCGCCTGCAAAAAACACCGGGAACTCGGGATCGACCGGGGATAATCATAATAATTAGCCTAGCCGCTCTACAGACTAGGCCAATTCGACAACGAGAGGCCCGAACCAAACGCCGTGGTTAAATAAGTGCGGCTTCTGAGCACTCAATTCAGCGCATGCCGTACTTGCTCATTCACGGCACTTTAAAATGTTTTAAAACATTTCGCGCAAAATAATCCATCGTGAAAACGGCTAATGTGGGTTATTGATGCCCAAACACATTTGCTGAATTCTGTAGATTGCAGCGCTGCAGTTGTTCCGCTGTCTTCGAAAAAATGTAGTGATGCCCCCTATACGGTTTTGTCTTACCCCCCCTTCCCCACGGGCACAGTGCGGCATCGTGGCATAATACGTCGTGGCATAGCCATACGCTGTTTTAAGTCAAGCATTGTATTGCAATGCAATTAATCGCTTCCACCGTAATCACGATTACGGCAACACATCAAGTATTGCCACAGGATTACTTCATTTAAGTAATGCATTCAAATATCTCCGAAAGACAGAAGTGTAGTCCCGTGCCGTTATGATCTACATATTCCTCGCGAATTTTTCCGCACCACACGCTACCACTTTTTTCCGGTACTTGTTATTACATGCAGATCAGGTTCTATCCAGTCTAATCATGGGCAATTCCCGAATCGAATCTCTTATGATCGCTGACAAAATAGGCAATGCATATAGGGTGTTATAGTGGCAATTTCGTTGACTGATATGTCTTAGACTTCTACAGAATGAAACTTGCACCAGAAGCGCTCTAATTTGCGCTCCAAACAAAACTTAGTGTCACCTTTAGTCCATCATCACGACATTTACATTTTGATTTACACTCTACGTTAATACGTTTGAGCCAACTGGCACTCAGTCTTTATGATTTATAATCTTGCAGAGATATTTTGGCATTGGTGGAACGCTGTCGGTGTTACTGAAGTTTTAATAGGTCCCATGGATCCCACAAAAATGAACTTGCTTATTGCCGGCCTATTAGAACTGCTAACATTAGAGAAACATACTTATGAAATTGTGCATCATCAAAATCATTGATCAAATCAATTAATTTACAGACATTTATTACACTGCGCATGTCAAGTGACATTATAGTTTCTTCCATACACCTCCACTTCGCATTATTGCCATGCAACATATTCGCAAACTGTGAAGTTTCTGTCTACAGGGTGTAACAAAATTATCCGGACATCTATTTTTGCGCAGTTTCCGCTCGCACTCGTCACTGTGTGAAGGTAGGAGTGGGGAAGTTGTGAATCCGTATCTGCGCATCCAGCCCACACTGCCCATTGCTGACCCTTGACCATTGAGCAGTGCCCGAGCCCTCAGTACGGACGGTCACCGCCGGAGTCACTTGTTCAGTTTTGTCCAGGGCAGCAATGAGAAAGATACAGACTCTCCTTCGGCAGAAGATCAGAAGATTAGCCAGGAAGATCGTCTGTCGGCAGCGCGGGGGTGATGGTGGTCATCAGCAGAAGGAAGCCAGCTGCACGTTGGCTGAACGTGACAAGCTGGGGCTTGGCCTGCAGACTCAGCCCGGCCGCGGCCACAAGACCGCTCTCCACCCAGTGGCCAAGAGAGTCATCACGATGGCGGCGGAGAAACGTCACCAATCGACTCGAAAACTGGCCCGACAGCTCACCAAGGCATGCTACATGACCTCCTACATGATGGTCTACCACCACCTGTGCAACAACCTGGGCATGCGGCCATTCAAGCTGAAGCGGACGCCTTTCGATACGAGCGGAAAACATGATGTCCGGATAATTTTGTTACACCCTGTAAGTCTCAAGTTCATAAACATGTCACATTGCAAAACAATATGAACTAGCATGCGGTCAATGAGTTACGCAGGGCCGAGAAACTCAGAACTCTAGTTGTGTGTCCCCGTTGGGATTCTGAAGCCACAAGTTTGTCACCAGCTTTTTGGTACAATTTTGCCAATAATCCAAATAATTAACAAAACATTTGAAACGCAGGTGCACTATGTTGCCGCACAGGTGACTATTGTGACTATGTTTTTTTTACAATTATGGCCGCCTCTTCTGGTATGTTGACAGAGGTGAGCATCTTAAAAATGTTGTACCTATTTATGTTCCATCCTAGTTTTTTCACCGACGACTATATATTTGTCACCGGCTACAATGGCATAAAGGTAACTTTTCCCAGCCTGGAGTTACGTTACAATTTCTAGTGCCCATGACCGGGACAAACATCGCCATGTTTGTTGATGACTGTCTGTCACCCCCCCCCCCCCTCCTCCGCGCAGCTGGCGTCTGCGCCGGCGCGCGTCCACGGCGTGGGGAGGGGCACGTGCGGCCCATAGGCGCGCGTGCCAACTGCCGCGCGCTGGCCAGGTGGACGGCGGGGTGACGTCACCAGGTGGTCGGCAGGTGGACAGGTGACGCGTGCGGCCCGCTCCTGTTTTCTGTCCAATTATCTCAGCACCGCTGGAGGGGAGACGGCTGGGGTTCTGTCTGGTCTCCGTGAGCGGCGCCGGCGGGACGGCGGAGGTGTGCTGTCCTGCTGGCGTTCAGTTTGAAATGGAAACAATTATACAAGGGTAGAGTGCGGATTGCCAGTCGGGCATGTTTAGCTACACTGGGATCACTTAATTTATATTGAAATAGGCGGGTCGTATCCGGCACGTCCTTCATTGTAGGGACGCCAGCACTTCATCTGAAAAATAATTACGTTATCACTATCTATGCCCAATTTCAATACAGATCTGCGCCGGAAAACTCAGGTGACTGTAGGCATGTGTCGCAACTACCAAGTGGAAGTTTATATTCCTTTCGTTTTTTTTTACCAGCAGCAACCAGGTAATCCGTACCTGACGGGCTGCCCGACTGCAGCACCGTACTCGTACGTGTACCTGGCCGCCCACCACACTGCAGCGGTGTACCGGCGGGTACAGTACCAGGTACACTGCCCCTGCCGAGCTGCCCCAGTGCAGCAGTGTTGAACGGGGACCGGTGTACAGTACCACGCACGCTGTACCAGGTACACTGGGTACCTGGCCCTCCCCCGCCCCAGTGTAGCAGAGTAGAGCGGGGGTCGACCCACGCTGTACCAGGTACACTGTGTACCTGGCCGTCCACCCCAGTGCAGCAGTGTAGCAGTGTAGCAGTGTAGCAGTGTAGAGTAGAGCGGGGGTCGGCCGTCCGGTCGGCAGGTGCGGCCCTGCAGCTCGAACAAAGGGCCCGGCGGAGCGCGGACCGGACGGCAGCCAGCCGCCCTACATCCGGTGACAACGGAACCGAGCCGAGCCGAGCCGAGCCAGCCGGCCGGCCGGCCGGCCGCCGGGCCGCATCGGACGCCCTCTGGTCGACACAGGGACAGGCTATAGGGCCTCTCTGATGGTTACAGGGGATAGGATCTGTTTGATTGACTCAGGGGAGAGAGTATTAGGTCTGTCTCGTGGCACAGGGAACCTGATGTGTGGTGTTACACAAACTTACAAGTCGCTGTTGAATTCAGAGGAAGTCTGCTGACGTCAGACAAACTCAGTCCACTGATTGAACAGCGCAAGCTGGCCACTTTACTGCCGTCCTGTTCACAGTTATGTTCCGTTCAGCTGCAGTTCTGTTCAGCTCACATCGGAAGTTTGCACACTCAGGGAGCGGTTCTGTCATTGGAAGCTGGACCCCACAGGCGACAGTGCAAAATGAGGAGAGGAGCTATCACCTAGCGTTCTGTAATCGGCACATTAACACCCCAGTACCTTCGCTTTGTGAAATCGATGGCAATTTGTCTTGTTACCCCGGCAATGCCTAACCAGGTCCAACAGTGATCACCCTATATAGAGAGGGATGATTAATATGCACATTAGGCTTAATGGAGCGATTTATTTGACGCTGCGACGAAATCGTTAGACGATTTATATACGATTATTAGACGATTTAGTATTTGATGGCGATGACCTAACTGCTAAGCATGTATGGTTGAATATTCCGTCCACAAATACATTCATTTGAGTGATAATTGACATAAAATGTTGGCAGTGATGACATTAAGAGTCATGCAAATATAGTTTGTATTGGTTTACTCATGTGTATTGCTAGTCATTACATTTGTGTGTGCAGGACTACCATCATTTGTGGTTTGCTAACTAGGTCGATGTAAAAAATGAATGTACATGTGGTGGTGTTATGGTCGTTTTAGGGATCAAGCTCGTGGTTACTCGATTTGTAATCAGTTTCTATATTTATTTTACATGTATTGTGTTTATGGTGAGATTTTCGAATAATACAAAAGACATCCTTGGAAAGCTGCCGCTAAAACCAGTTTCCTTGCATCGAAATGGAAATGGTTTTGGCTTTCAGAATAGCAATGCGTAGCTAACGATATCTAATCAACAGATGCTTTCCTGGGACTGTTGTCATTTCTACCGTCCTTGAGGAAATAGGTAGACTGTACCGCAATCTTATCTGTCGTGCGGCGCAGTCTAACACTTTGTATTGCGTGTAACACCTCGATGCAGTCTCCGTGTGTCTTATTTGCCCATTTTTTCTGTGAGGTATTTCAATTGGATTGCAATAATTTATGCCTTGCGGCACAGTGTCTTACCTACTTTTTTAGGAGCCTCAGTGTATTTATTGGTCACACCCTAGGATCTAGACTAAAAACTACGGCAAGCTGCAGTGCTGTGAAAAAGTTCTAGCCAGTACGTGGGGCTCGAACCCATTACACTTACATTACAAACGCGATGCTCGAAGCTGACAGGGTGAACATCAAGGTCAACGATGACGTTACAACTCAAGGTCAAATACAATTTTTGTCCATGCCATGAAGGGCTCCATGGAGGATTCTTCTTTTGCATAAAATAACTATATTAAGCACAATAGTAGGCAATAATGCGGTATGATTTTGTGTCTGAAACTTACCATGACACTTACCACGAGTACCATTCTTAAAGGTGTTGATGGCCGTTGAGTCCTGGTCTTAGTGATCAGAGGTCACGAGGTCAAATCTACCGACTACGGCTATTGGGTATAGCGACACACGTATACATAGGCGGAGAATCCAACCCCGGCAGCCCCGGCCATGGCCGGGGCAACTTTTTAACCCTTTGTTTTCTTTGCAAGCCCTTAATTTTTTATTCGAAAATACACAGTCTGCCAATATCAACCCAGCATAAAAATGCACACTTGATGCGACTATATGTAAAAATATGGGTAAAATAAAACGTTTCGAAGTTTTACTTTAAATCACATTCGCTGTGGCCCCAGGTGTACCTAAAGTTATTGCTTTACTCCAAAAACATTACTTTGCACATTTGGTGCGCTTTCGAAATGGGGGGGGGGAGGAAGGTGGAAGTCAAGGAGGCTGCTCCTTGCCAACTTTGTCCTGATGAGCACTTCAATCAGGTTTTAAAACTTGTTTTCCAGTTTTCGGAGGAGGCAGAATTGGGGTCGTTATGTCCGGTCTAAGGGGGCATCATTTCCGATCCAAATGGGTGCTGCCAGCGCTTACGACTCGAGGGGCGCCACCTGCACTCGCGAGTGGCGCCTTCAGTGTACAGATGTGCAGGACAGGCGCCCCCTCAATCGTGATGCCTCTTCTCCCGCCACGTGCGGACCCCCTTGGTTGCGCCCCTGTCCTCGGCAGGGCAGTAGTCAGGGGTGTGTGTGGGGGGGGGGGGGCAACGGGGACCATGCGCCTCCCTCTGAACAAACTAAATTTACATGATAAAAAATGGGATTCTGATGACGACCCTACCCTCCCCCCTCCCCCGGTCAAAAACATTTGGCTGAGGAACAAAGTTTGATACTAAAATGATGGCTACGCAACTGGTGCTCGGGCCTTGGATTTGGTCGGGGCAACTTTGAATACAATTCTCCACCTATGCAGGTATATGGGTTTGCTTTTCTTCGGAATGCAAAATTGCATCAGCACTTTGCTTTCTCCATATAAACCAAAGTGCAATGGAAAACGTATTGTCTTGTATGAAAACGTATTGTCACCTTCCGTAGCCGTGGCCGACTTTTGCCTGTAAAAGACCATAAGCCAGCCATATTTTGATATCAATTTTGTATTTGATATACATATGAATCGATCATTTCGATAGCATGCACACTACGTTTTTAGGATATCTGACAAAATAAAAATAGGTAGGAAAGAGCTTTTAGTGTTTGTTTTTCACTTTTTACGTTCTATATGCATAAGGAATTCATAAATCGGTATGGCAGTTCCAAGTTCAAATATATCAATAGTTGTTCGACATCTTGAACGGTTAAATCCATGATTCCATCTAAAAACATTACTTTTGACAATGTCAAGCCTTTATATTTTTCAACAAAATATTGTAAATGCCTATGTTTAACTCTGATGTCATTTCCAATTGACCTATCAGGCAACTATTGTATTCTTTCGGTCAAAATAGGTGTGTGGAATCAAGCGCACACGCAATATTCTCGCAAGGGGGGACACGACCTGAGGAGGCCCGTCGGACCATGAGGGGGCTCCAACATTGCGGACCTTATATACATTATATATATGTATATATATATATATATATATATATATATAATTATATATATATATACAAAGCGCATTAAATGAAATACCGATTCATATTTTGCGTCACTGTTCATATAATTTGACGCCGTACGGTTATATCCACCGCACCATTCACGATCAGAAAACAAAATGACAAAAACAGGGAAGCCCGATTGGTCGTTTTCCTCGCACATTCGAAGTCTCTACAAACTCATCCGATTTGGTTTTGTATCTTATCACTAAAAACAAAAAACACAACTTCAAAAAAGACGTCGTGAGTTACTCGTACTTGGGAGCCATAAGGTCAGTCAAAATAAAGATATTTGGTTTTGAAATGTGGTTTGGGTATCGTCCATGTGGTTATTTAAAGTATCTATTCCAGTTTTTTAAAAACAATATTCAATAAATTTTATTTGTGAAAATCAATCAAAAAGCATTTTTTTTTCCAAAATATTAAGTCAAAAATTAGAATATCGAATTCGAGATAGCCATTAGGAAGATAATGAAATTTTCGTTGCTTATGACATTTGTATTTGTCATTTGTTTAAAAACTTTAATTTTAACAGAATAAAAAGACATATTTTTTCCTACCAAAATTGGCATGAAACGACGTCACTAAAACGTCATTATCTCGCAAAGTGTTTGACGAAATTGACTGAAATTTTTAGGGAAGACGCGGAATTGATGCACAATCCGATACTCAAAGTTGTACGTTGATACCAATCATAGTATGAGTTACTGAGAAATTTCCGTACGGGGCTATTTTTAAGAACTTGCGTTTGGTGTCATCCAAAGAGATCTTGTCCAAATATAGGTCTTAACGAAAAACGCATTTTCTTTATCAGAAAACATCATGGATAACAATGGCGGCCCTAATGGGTAACAATGGCTAAGAAATTGTTATTGTTACCCTACACTGTGATTCCATTCACTTTTTTCTTGTACTTACACTGTGACTACACTGTGTACTACACTGTGATTCCAATGATTCCATTTTGATAATAATTGTTATCCTAATGGATAGCAATGGCGGCCCTAATGGAATACAATGGATGTGAGTGTGACATCATTTTCAGTCGTGCCAAAATATCACCAATTGGCTTGAAGAAGTAAAAAAAAATCGCACGTGCGGTTAAAAAACGTGGTATAAAAAACATGATGATACTTCATTTAATGACAACCGGAATATATATATATATATATATATATATATATATATATATATATATATTAAAGGTAATAACTCATAGTGATGTTTTAGGGTCAGCAGTTTAAACAGCTTTAAAATATCACACCCCGAGTTTATTGGTGCCTTTTTGAAGAAGACAATAACAGCCGTTCCTGATTTTCAGGGTAGCTGCAGTACATTTTTTTTAAGTTCATAACGATGATCCAGGGTCACCAGTTCTTAAACGGCTGGTGAAATTGCATACACCAGATATTATGGTGCCTTTTAAGAAGATATCCAGCCGTTTCCTGAGCTTCAGGCCTGGCTGCAATACCATTTGTTAAGTTCATTACGATGATCTGGGCACCAGTTTTGACATGGCTGCATATAAAAATAGAACACCTTGCAAATTTGTAAAATGTCGCCAAACTTCGGGATTCTCATTCTTCAGGAAATTCCTCAAGGGAATTATCGCAGCGGGACGTGGGAGGCGTGGGGGCAATGGAGGCAACTCGCTCCTTTAACTTTGGAAACACGGGGGTGACACCCCTATCTTTGGAGTTAGGTTTCGGCCCTCCCCGTTTTTTTCCATGATCTTTTAACTCTCAATTAGATCAACGACATTGTCTACTAAAATTTCCTTATGTTATGTAGAACAAAGGTGCAATTTCAAGGCAAATTTTAAAATAAAAGAAACTCGTAGAAATTGAAAACTGCATTGAATTTGAAGCTGGTTTTGCACCTTTCCATTTGTAAAGTGGCACCGCATTTTTGTCTATCGTAGCATATAAATACTGCTAAATACAGCGCACACCTGTCAATAGGATGTGTTCCTTCGTCGTAACGTTGATACCTATTTCTCGGTTCACAATATTGTATTGCCTTTAGAAAGTAAATGGTACTATTCGTGGTGAATTATTACAAGGTGCCAGAGTACATAACATTCATCTTTTGTGCATGAGGTAGGTTAGGGCGTTTCATCCGTTTTTAAGCAAAACGCGTCATTACAGATGTATGATGTCGGCTATGCTCCCATGACGTTCATCAGAGAGTGAGTCGGTCAGGGGTCCAGAACAAGAAAAGAAAAGTGATGACCAACGAAATTCTGTATTAAAGGCGATCAACGCCATTGACGCATCCAGAACGGGTGGCGATATATTGGATGTATGCCGATATATCGGGTGAACGGGTGGCGATATATGGTGATAAATCCCGCTGACGATATAACGGATGGCGATCACAGCGATGTGTCCCTTATTTTAGCTATCATTTTTGCTACATCAGGTCCGTCAAAAAGTTCCCCCGCAACTTGAAAATAGTTCCCACGCCCCTGTTCTCGCATGAGAATACTTCCCGTTCTGAGGGTTCAGTAGCTGGTACACGAGAAGGGACAGGGCCCCACCTGGCCGTATTAGAGGGGCCCGCATTTCATAAGGGGGTGGGGGAAGGCACGGGCCAGTGTGTGCTCTTTTGTACACCTCTGGTATGAGGCACCACTCGTGTCCTATTATTTATTTTCTCCTAAGAAGTTCGATCCTTTACAGATTTTCACGAGAACTTCGCTTTCTATATTTTCGTGGAGGGCCCTTCGGATAAATACCGTTATCGCTTACGATAACTAACTATTTAATTACCGAAATAGTATTTGCTTGCATTTGTCAGCCTAAGAAGCTTTAAGTCCTAATCAGAATGACAATGCAAAACCAATACTCGCAACCGAAAAAGCTCTATCCTCACTCCGCACACTGTCAGCGCCCGTGGCTCTTTCCCCCTCCCCGTCCCAGCCCCCGCGGCGGTGCAGCCAGATCCGCACCTGTCCTCGCCGCTGAGGTGAGCTGAGGTGAGGCGGCGCGGGCGGCGGCGGCGGCGGTGGCGGCGACGGTGGCGGCACACCGCGTCACAGCGCCCCGCCGCCCGCACCGTTCCTCCCACAGTGCTGCCGCGTCCGCCGCCCGCGCCGCGCGTATCACGGTACCGCTCCTCACACACCGCCGCCATGGACACGACCGTGTGCCTCAGCCAGAGTATGGACTCGGTCAACACTCAGAACGGCGAGGAGGAGGTGAGTGTTACCGAGGGCTGGTGAGGTGGGGGAAGAAGGGCGACAGCGGGGGTGTTAGAGGTGTTAGAGGTATGGTGATTTGCGGTGCGATGTTGGCCAATGTGATTGGTTGCGTGTATAGTTATATGTTCTCATTGTTCTCTTGGCTTGCTAGACTGATTGACTGACTCGGGAAGTTGAACAGGCTCCATGGTTTACCGCACCAGTGTAGTGTTGGTTACTTTCCAGACTTGCATACTTACCGTCTATGGTTATATACACATGGTCCAGGCATCCATAATTATGCCCAACCCGAACGAACCCCAGCGAACATCAGCTCAAACCAGCTCTCCGAGATCCGTCCCCCATGCCCTGCAGCTCTCCCAGGCCACCCCCAGTCCAGGTTGCTGAGAGCGGCCTCCCAGCTCACCGCCTCACGGGATACGGGCTCCAGCTGTTTGCCCGGTCTGCTTGTTTCGTCGGACCGTGTCAGCTTGCGGACCGCTGGAGCGCCTGACAATGGCGTCGTTTGAGGCCGGCCTGATAAGCAGCGGAGCAGGCTTCATGGAGAGACGAGCCCGCATCCAGCTGTCCAGAGTACGTGCTGACCCGCTCCCCGCCAGGCGTACACGAGCCGAGGCGGGCCAAGACTCGGCGAGGCTCTGTGAGGCCCGGCGAGGCCCGGCGAGGCGCTGTGAGGCCCGGCGAGGCCCGGTGAGGCGCCGGCGAGGCGGGCAAACAAGACTCGGCGAGGTTCTGTGAGGCCCGGCGAGGACGCTGCGAGGCCCGGCCGAGGCGCTGCGAGCCCGGCGGAGGCCCGGCGAAGGCGGCTCGCGCGCACTCGATTTCGCTCCAGTTTTGAGCCGTTTCCGGTGCTGGACGGCGGGTAAAAACCTCCCAGCGCGCCACGAACCTCCGAATTAGACCCGCTGCCCGTCGCCTGCTACTCAGAAACTGGGTTATTATCGGGATCATTAGTCGAGCTCTGAAATGCATACGGCACCGATCGGTCCCGGGAGACCGGGACAAAATGGAGAGATGTGGGGTTTCTCCACTATATCGAGCACCACTTGGTGAATGCGTACGTCATGTGTATGCCGGAAGCATGGGAACTTGTGGCGTCTTCGCTTGACTCAGCATGTGTCGGGAATGCTTCGCGAACCGTCATGACGTGGAACATTGTGCAATGGGAGTCTGTATATGTGCAGCTGGTGACGAAGCGTGCTGGAATGGAGAGAATTTCCCAGCTGGGTCACCGTGCATACATATTTGCACAAGCATTAATATACATCATCCATGCCAGCTTCTTCAAAGACAGTCAGCATGGTAGAACATACGATTGACCGTCCCAGTTGTGTTCTGCTATTACGCTTTGTTCAATTCAGGCGTGACATAAATGAACTAGAATGGCTGTCAACAGCACACAATGGGAGAGACCCACACCGGATGGAAGAGACATGGGGGATAGCAAATATGAACAACTCTGGAAGCACTGCGAACATCTCGGCATTCAGCGGCTTTCGAGCTCTTTGGGTCCTCAGGCCAGGGGCCAGCCAGTGGCCAGTCTGGCGGGCGCCGCCTGACGGGCGCCATCTGGCGGGCGAGTGTTCAGCTAGAGGTCAGCCAGGTAGACGGCGGGACGGGGAAGCACCGACCTGTCCGTCCACCGCCCAGAGAGGCACCTCTCCATCTCCGTCATACTACTCAGAGAGGCCCCGTCATGTCTCCGGCCATACTACTGCGGAGAGCGTGCCACGTCATGTCCCTCGTCCCCCGCTCGTTCCGTGCAGAGACCTGACGGCCGGAGGTTCGGTCCAAAGTTTTCGGCGGCCCGCTCGGGCTCGCCCGCAACTCGCGGTGCGCTGGTGCTGCTGGTGCAAAGCCGGTGCCGCCCGGTGCCGCAACGGTTCGCCGCGGTAAACGGGCGGGAAGTTTGCCCGACCACTCAGCTGGTGACGTCACTGGGGCCCGCTCGTGTCAAATTCCGACACAGCGAACCAATGTCACTGTGAGCCGGGCCCGTATCATAGAGCTGTGACACGTCGGTCTGTGGCTGTTCGACGTACCTTCAGCGGCGGTAGACGTGGGCTGGCGGGCTGGCGCGTTGGCGCGTTGTTAGGCAGGGAGGGTCATAAAACAGAGAAGGGCTGTTTGCGGGAATGGGTTCTGATGCTGAGTGACCGAGGTTGCGTGAGAAAAGATTCGTTTATTCTTTTTCGCGGCGTGTGACTACGCCGTTCCGTCATTCATCGGGGTTTTGACAAAATAATTATGGGAAAGTGGGGTGGTCTGGTTTATTTCACCATGGTTAGTACCTAAAAGCATGCTAGTGGAAGATCTTAGTTTAACCAAGAAATCAAGATTTCCTTCCTGCTTTGTCCATTCAGAGTCCCCATTTCCTGACCTACTTCCCTAAATTCCACAGGGAGCCTGCAGGCGTGGAGAAATGTATCGCGCTGTACGTTCACTTAACTTTTAATGTTTGAAGTTTCGAGTTGTGTGAAGTGGCCCATGGCAACATAAGTTTCATGTTGATACTATGCCCGTTATGTCCACCCGTATGGCTGAGAGGGCGTTTTTGTCCGTTTTCCAGGGAGTGACTGATTTACAAATCAAGTATGTTTTTTCTCACAATTTCAAGATCCATGATTAGCTTCAAGATTCATTAATCGCATGATTAACTTCGAGATCCATTAATCGCTAACAGCTGCTGAATGTCATGCACAAACATTTTAAAATATTTTGATCCATTGGACAACTGACAATTTTCAACAAATATCGGCTCCGATTCCATCGAGTGATTCTGAAGGAAACTTTTGATTGCTGTTTTACGTAAAACTGATTCCTATTTGTCACCATAAGCGTTCGTGTTAACGCAGTAAAGCTCGTTCTCGACAGTTTAAGCAGTGCCCGTGCTACTTCTGGTGTGGATGTGTTGTCTCTACATGTTTCCAGTCGTATTTATCGAAATTTGCGATGAATTAAGGCTCATAAATAAAATGTCACATGACCTAATGCGGTACATGGAACCTATGCACAGGAACATTTTTCGCATATATCACCTATGGCCTATGATCATACAATATCTTAACAATGTGACGTCCGAAGTGTTAGCTTATTTAAGGTCCACTTTTGATTGCATGAACTGGGTTCATATACCCAGTTCATGCAATAATACACGACATTTACGTCATTGTCGTGCCTCACACACAAAGAATATTGCATTCGTTCTCTGTACCAGTAAATATTCATACCACTCATGGTGCCAATTTAATATGCTAGCACGTCCTGCTGTTTCGCATTCCAGTCAGTGGAGCAGTGTTTCTAAGACTGCAGCCTCAGAAACGCTGTGTACTTTGGCGTCATATTTTATGTTGGCTGGAAGTGGCCACTTCAACTACTTCAAGAGGCTGATTGCTGTTGAAGACAACGATATTTGCATGGACAAACTTGTTCTCTGTTTGCATGCAGCATAGTTGGTGCTTCTACCCATTACTCCCTCAATCATCTTTTAACGGCCTGTGCCATACTACATGTGCCTTAACCTTATAAGTCGAGTTCTAGTTGAAGAGCACAGTGGCCGTGGTCCAGCCCTCGTACCTCAATTAAGGTCTGGATTGACCCTGACCGGTTCAGTTGCCCGGCCGACACAATCTTAATGACTTGTGGAATAGAGCTGTCATTTCTAGTTTTACAGCTCACGGCCCACAATAACCTTTATCTGAAGCTCACACCGATGACCAAGAAATGTTTGAAGATTAATCCAAAGGAAGCCAACGCTCAAAAACAAATACAACATTTAATACGCTGCATATTTTATTAGCGTTTAGAAAAAGCCGAGAAGGCATTATTACAGGTAGAAAGAACACATTTATTCACAACACATTTACATACAGTACTAAACGGCCTAAAAAACACAGTGTCAGTTGGAGCTGATGTATCTACAGCTGGGACTCACTGCTGTCTTCTGTTTAGTCAGGGAGACTGCTCGGTCGCAAGTCTTCAGTTATCCGGCCGCTTCTGCCGCCACTGCTGTCTTAGACATTGTCTCCGCCACTGTTGTCTCAATGAGACAGTCTCATATGTCTCCGCCACTTCTGCTGCTTCCTCTACGGCTGCCACCTTCGCCACCGCTGCGCCACCGCCGTCTCTCTCGCTGCCGCCGCCACTGGCGCCCCCAACTTTCCTGGTAGCGCTCAGATCAGCTGACCGACAGGCGTGCGAGGAATAGGAGGTCCGGCGGAGTCGGCACCCACTTTCCTCACATTCCTACTGGCGGCGTACTGCACGTGCTGTGTGTGAGAGAGCACGCTGGGAACTCTGTGAGGCCCGACCCAAGGCTTCACTCAGGGCTGATAAACCGTCATCGGTCAGCTGAGAATGTCACCGGGGGTCACCGGCCTACATCGGTGTCAATCGACCCACTTTGTCACAGTTGTCACCGCACTCGGCGACCCGCCGCAGGCTGCGGCAGCTGGGCTGTAAATGACACTTCTCGCACCTCGGCATCCTGCGTGGGTGGCACCGGGCGGTTCGTCTCTCGCTCTTAGCCGCGTGCGCTCTCAGCCGGCAGCGTAACGGGGAAAGTACTCGCTCGCTCGGCCGAGGTGGAGCTGACCGTGTGGCGGCCTCTGTTTTCCTGTCACCTTGAACCCAGGCCGCTGAGAGGGATGGCGACAGCGGCGCAGCGCTACCGCCCAACTCACTCTGATGCAAACCAGTTCACGAAACGGTGGGAACTCTCGTAAAGCGAACGCTGCTCGCTCGCGAGTGCGCGCCGAGCCGCCGAGTCCTAGCAGCGCGCCGTCTCGCGCAACTCCGCGCGACTTTGAGCGGCGCTCGGCGCGGCATCAGCTGAGCGCGACGCCGACCTGTTCGACCTGGCTCGCGCCGCGCGATGCACGCCCTGCTGAAGGCAATCACGACCCCGCCGCGCTTCGCGACCAAATGTCCTGCGTATTTGTAGTTACTATCGTGTGCTTATCCCTGATAAATGACCGAGGTCAAGGCTATTCTTAAGCCCTAGTCAATCGCACTAGGACATACAGTGATGGGTAAAATACAGTGGAATTTATACATACGATATATAAGCGACAATCAATCCAGGAACGTGGCAATCAATCCAGGAACGTGACCAGGAACAGCGGCGTGAGCGGCCGCCTGAGTTCCTCTCCGCGGCGGTGCTGGAGTGCGTCGAGGTTACTCTTCGTCACGCCCGGCAGACGCCCGTGCCGACGGTGCGGCCTCCAGGTGCCGTTTCCAGGTGCCGCCTTCAAGTGCTCCAGGTGCCGCCGGCTCCAGGTGCCGCCGACTCCAGGTGCCGCCGACTCCAGGTGCCCGCCGCAGCTGCTCGGGGCGTCTTGGAGCGGCGCGGCGTGGTGACCGCCCGTGCGGTGTCGGCGCGGTTCGGTGAGGTTTGACGTGGAGCGGCGCGCTGGGGCGAGGTTGGCGCGGACGTGTGCCGCCGCGACGCTCGGCTGCACCTGTTTCCGGCGCGCCGGTGCGCCGGAAGCGGCGCGCTGCGGCGTGAGCGGCGCACCGGAGCGGCGGCGTGGCGTGGGGACAGCGATTACGAGCCGGGCGCCCCTCTGGCCCGGCGACTTCCGGTCACCTGGAGCGGAGGGCTCTGCGGCCGCCGCCGGTCGCGGACGATTCGCTACGGCTCGGACCCGCCTCGCGGGTCGCTACACTGGGGTGAACTTGATGGTACCAAGGTCGGCCCTTTCACCGTGCTTCTTCCTTTCGATTAGCGGCTGGTGGTATGGGTGGACAATACCAATCACCATGCTACTGCATTCTGGATTTTTGCAAGATGAGACGTCGTCTTGCCTCATTCCTCTTTTACTCTATTTCAATGAAAGTCCTCTTGGAGACAGTAACTTTAATATGTCAATTTTTGATTTTAGGTGATCCGTGCTGTTCGTGATGACTTGCCACAATGAATTCTATCAACTCATGCAGTGAAAATGTTCTAATTGTACATACAGTTGGCAGTAGTCTCCCTGGCCCATAGTCTACAGGATGTCACTCATCCGTGCGAGCTGCCATCCTCCCCGGGAACTGGAAGTCAACACTGGACGGGGTTGCTCTTCACGCGGACTTACTCGTAACGACCCCGCATTTTTCGGACTTTTTCAAATTGCCGTGTCACACATCGTATCCTTTGTCGCGCGGCACGCGACAAAGGATACAGGATGCGTTGAAGGCTGAACAAGCTGGTCTGAAGAATGCGCCAACAGTCCGAAGTGTCGCCCTGTGCCTGAATGTGTCGCCCGCTCCTCAGTCTCAGTCCGTCAGTCACAGCGTCTGTCGCTTTGTATGTCGTACAATGGAGGGTTTTATGTTATTGTCGCCAGTCAATGGAACTCGCAGTCAATTGATGATGCACGCTGTGACATCGCTGGCAATATCGGACAACAGGGCAGAATGTGGCCCGCTGTGTGACGATCCAGGCACGGCGAGGTCAAATGTATGCCCTCTACGGGCGTGGATCCAGGGGGCGCTAGGGCGCGTGCCTCCCTCCCCGGAGCCGGGTCACGTCTATGGCGCGCCGCGCCCGGAGGGTGCAACTTTTTGTGCGTGGCCCCCCTGACCGAAATCCTGGATCCACGCCTGCTCTAGGGTGCGCAGGTCAGCTCGCTAGTGGATGGTACACGGATTGTGGCTTGAATGTTGCCGTGAATTGCGAGGACGCTTGCTGGCGCTGCTGACTACAGCTATGTCCACTGGCGGCCCCCGCCCACTTGACCAACAGCCCCGCCCTGGCGGAATCACACGCTAAGGTCACATCCTCTGTCGGATGGTGGGACACGCGCTCGAAAGGCTCTTTGTTTGCTCACAAAACACACGGTAATATGGGCGGGATTTGTTTAGCCGGGCTCATACAACGACCCACGACCCACCTGAAAGGAGCTCAGAGGACAGCAAAAACGGATAGCGATGGTCGGGCTGGCGGGTGGCGGTGCCGGCGGTGCGAGGGGCGATCCATCACATGGGCGATAGGCGCCTTCACGCTCTATTCTGGGTATCGTGGGGTGGATAGACTTCGGAAAGTGGGGCACGTGCCACTCCAGCTCCGGTGAAGGGTTGCGCAGATACTGGCAGCTAGGGGCTTGACATTCTGTTCTGAAATTTTGTTGGACTAGTGGTAAAGACTTGACTGGTGCAACAGAAAGTCTTGCTGCTGTGATACTAGGAGCGCGTCAAGTGGTCAGTCTAAACATGGACTCCTGTCCAGCTCTAAGCCACAGTCCCCGCAGAGCTAAGCCACCGTCCTACTAGCTCCAAACCACCGTTTTATCAGAGCTCCAAACCACCGTCCCACCAGCTCCAAACCACCGTCCTAACAGACCTCCAAACCACTGTCCTACCAGAACTCCAAACCACCGTCCCATCAGCTCCAAACCACGTTCCCATCAGCTCTGTACCGCAGCTCTGGGACACAGTCCTCTCTGCTGTATCCCCGTCTTCCCTGCTCTGCACCTTGCCCTTCGTCAATCTACGCCGCTGTCCATCCAAACATAATCTACATGCGCACAGCGGCCGTGCTCGGCCGTAGCGCGCGGCTAAGGGCGGGCCGCGATCGTAAGCTTATTACATCATCCTATTAGATGGTCTATTGGTCCAGTGTTTATGAGATGCTCATTAGTTGTCCGGTGCGCGGGATTGGGTGGAGTGGGGGGGGGGGCGCTGGTCGATGGAGACCGGCCATCCCATCAATAATGGCAGATCGCGCCGTCCCGGGCTGCTGGACAGGACGGATAGGACACGGACAGGACGGACAGGACACGGACAGGACGGATAGGACATCTGACAGGATGGATAGGACACGGACAGGACGGATAGGACACAGGATAGGACGGATAGGACACGGGACAGGACGGACAGGACACGGGACAGGACGGACAGGACACGGGACAGGACCCATCATGCACGACGGCATAACGTGATTAGAAAAGTCTGCAATATCTATATAGACACCGTAGACCGGAAATCAGAGAAGAGTAGAACACGCATCTCGAAATTATTTAATCGAATTTGATGGCAATTGTTTGACGGAAGCATTTGGTACTATGAACTATGAAGGTTCATTGAATAGTTTTACTAATGAAACCGATTTAATGTCTATTGCATTGTTTAGATCAAACAAAATATTGTTAATAATACTTTGCAGAACAAAGTAGTTTACGGTGATTTGTTTTTGGTTTACCGTCGCCAGCACGTTGCTTCCTGTTGCCACCTAAATACCTTACAAAAGACCGTGTTGTCGAGGTCTGAAAATGCACAACAATACCGCCTTTTGACACACCGCTCGCCTAGATAACCTCTTTTGTCACTTCTTCTGTTGTCATTAGACCACCTTTCGGAACGATTAAATAACAATGCAGCAAACATTGAACAAAAAGACACTCCGTTATGATTGTGGTTTGAGGTTTGCTAAATGTGTGTGGTGTAATTCACGTTTTTGCATTGTATTTCTTGCATTGTCACTCAGTTTGAAATGGATGTAATATAACACCGCTGCATCTTTCGAACTTGATAACTCTTTCGTTCGAGCGATATGCTGCAATGGATGTTTTCGGAGTTAACTATTGAGTTTTGATTAATTGTAATGCTTTAAACAATACACGCAAGTATATATTTACCATGCGCAACAATACATGACCTCTTTGGTGGCGTTTGGGTGTTTCACGTTATACGTGTTTTTAGCATGTGTGTACGTTCCGGATTCGTCATGACAACACCAACGTAAACGTGGGCAGTTAGTTAGTTTTTTTTTTTTAAATATTACCTATAGTCCTAGCAGAGTGAGAGAGGCAAACACAAGCCGACACAAATCATGTTCTATAGTTACCTGAGACCAGTGTGCTCTGGAAGTTAACATTCGACGAAGCAACCGACTACCCTGCGTGATTATGGTATTTTTGCCAGACAAATTGGGGATAAGGCCTCAGTTTTAGCAACAGAGACACTGCAAGCTACTCAGCTGTTTATCTGGTCAGACTCAAACAAGAATATTTTTATTCGGGCACTCGAAAATTTGTGTCTTTCTGTATAACTGTATCATAATATCTGTGCATAACTTATTGCTGTATTTTCCGTAGGATGCACTTTGTCACAACTTATGACGGACCCGAGCAGGCAAGACACCATTTCACGTTATAGACGCAATATTCAATTAAACCATTTGATTTGTATCGAGCATGGAATTGACTCATCACAGCCCGGATTGAATGCAATTTGATTGCTCATCAATCGGCATTGTGAAGCTTTCCAACATCGATACGTTTGCCTGGCTTCACAAGCGGTAACGAACAATAATACACTCGTACTCAATCGCGCTGATGACAGAGTGAACAAGTATCGGCCCAATTTGGGCCGGGCTGCTCCATCCAGTTGTGTCGGTCATCATTGGCCATTACCTGGTGGTCCGGCGCGACCTCCGTCCTGGCCCCGTACCTGATGGGGGGAACTGGACTCTGAAGCGACGGCGGTCACTCCGATCAAACTAGGCGTACACTTCCGCACCCGGCCGACTGCAAGCAGCAAGTAGCGTGCCCCCGTGCCGGTCCACCGGGACTCGGGCCGGGCCGCTGCAATTTTCCACCCCACCGCCGCCACGCACCGCCGCCCCATCGCCGGCTGCGGGGGCGGTGGCCGTGGCGGCGGCGGCGGTGGAGGAGGCGGTGGCGGTGGCGGTGGAGGCGGCAGTGGTAGTGGAGGCAGTGGCGGTATCAAGAGCCTCGGGTGTTTCCGGACTCACACACAATCGGAAGGGTTGGCTCCCGACAAGGAGGGGAATGGTACTAATGATGAGCTGTCATGTACGCAAAGGAAGCTAGTGTATTGATCATATATGTCAGCTCGGGACTTAAGTGATGCGTATGCATATTGCATACGAAAGTGCAATACTTGAATATTGTATATAAGGCAACACACAGTGACACACTCACACGCATCGTCTATAAGTGAAAGGTGGTGAGTTACTGGTTGATGAAATGTACCGTATGAGCCCGGTAAATTCATCTGCGCTGGTGTTGTGAAACGTAGCCGGTCGCTACAATGGCCCGCGCTGAAGCCGTTTGAATGGTGAGCGAGGTGCGTGACGGGAAGAGAAAGCCTGTGGCCGACAACAGGCACGCCTGGTGTACCGAGCTGGTGAGAAGCCACGCGACGCTCCGGCTCCCCGTCACAGCACAGAGCGTCGCTTGATTCCTGTCGCGCGTCCCAGGTCGCTCTTCAATGGGTTCAAAACAGCATAAAGGTTATACGGATGTATCAATGTGCGCGCCGGAACCGGGAAGCGAAGCCGACTTCGTGTCTCATCAGTCATCACCAGGCTGCAGCTTCGTCAACAGAATGAGTCTGAACCAGCTCATTCTTAGACTTTGTCGTGGATGTAATGCAACCCACCGAGGCCCTCGTCGCTGCTTCCGTTCGCATCATCCGTGCTATGCTCGGCACCACTGAAGCGATGCTTCTTCCCACGGCAATCACCCAGGCTACGCCCGCAATGGGTCAATGCAGCCTCAAACGAGCCACGCAATCGACATCCTGTACCGTGCTGCACCCCCTCCTCATCCCCCTCCTCCAACTCCCCGGGGATGAGTAAGGAACCCTCTGTCGGTCACCATTGGTCCGCTACCTCCCGATATGTGACGGGAGAAGAAAGGAGTCGAATTGATCACGGGAATGGTGGCCTGACACTGTGGGAATCGATGCGGTCCCGTGCCCATGGGGCTGTTTGTGTACTCAGGTGCGCCACTGCTCGCCGTTTCCGTCACAAGTGCGCCACTTCTCGCTGTTGCCGTCACAAGTACGCCACTACTGGCACGCTTCGACTTTTAGTGGACCATGATGTTTGGTATCACGACGGCCGTGATTGTAGGTAGCATGGTGTGTAAGCTTCTGTGAGCTGTGTACAAAGTAAGGGAGTGTTGTAAATAGCTGCTACAAAATATCATTTTTTTCTTTCTGCTGAACAATTCTTCTAACACTGGGACCCGGATTGTGCAAAAATTAAGCAAAGGGCGCTTAATTGTTAATATATAAATCATACTTAATCGCAAGCTCCAGCATTAGGACGTAAAGAAAGCATGAAGTCAAAATTGCGAATATAAAACTTGGTATATATAATAATGACTTTCTTCCAGAGCGCTGCTACCACTAGCACACCTTTTTTGTCAGTCTTCAGCGCAATGCGTATTTTACTGCAATATTGCAGCGTGACCAGCTGCCACAGATATGCGAAATAGAGAAGTGTAACCCACTATGTAAATTAGCTCACTAAATGTACGGATAGCATGGTGTAAATCATTTCAAAGTTCACTAAAATATAGCAAGCAACACTTATCATTTGAGCAGTGTTCAATCGTGGTAAGTGCATGCATGCAAACCAAACATCGCCAAAATCTTCCGGCTTTTCCAGGAGGCACCGGTGTCGATTTGTATTCAGCTTGGGGGGGGGGGGGAAATTATTCAAATTTTAACATTAGCCTATGCGTTGCACCGCAAGAATAAATTACAATATATAAAGCTACACTGGGAGGCCCCCATCATTTTTCAAGAAAATGTGCCCCTACCAGGAGCCAACAAAGGCTTATTATCAATGTCGCTTCTTGGCTCCTTGTGATCATTATACCCGCCCTGTCCTTCTGTGACCCTTTCCCCGCGTCCTGCCCAACCGTGAGCCGTGACGGCCCCAGCCATTGTGCTACAGCTTCGCCACGTCGCACTGTGCAGTGCACGGCGCAGTTGCACGGATCACTCGGCTGCGTTGCATGACCCGCCTCTGGTGGGCGCCCGGCGCGCTCCGCATTGTGCGGGGCTCCGGCGCCGCGTCAATCCGACGTGCGGAAATTATCGTGTTTTGCAGATTCAGTCTGTCGCCGTGCCGGATGTGCCGGTTTTGGGGATACAGAGACGGGTTATGTTGTTCGCCCATGCCTGTTTTAACATCTGTGATAATGTTTATGCGCGTCTCGAAGTTCCACTCGTTTCAGTGAGGGAGGCGGATCTGTCAGAGCGCGCGAGACATACGGTAGTTTGCGAGACAGGTGGGAGACATGTGGTATACTTATCAGTTTTGGCGTAGTTGTTTGTGACATAACATCTGATCGATTCTTCTATTCACACGTATTTGGGTGAATCGATTTTGAGCGATTTGATGCTTTTCTGGTCTCATGTCTGGTTATTTGAATGATGCAATGTATGACACTTGCAGAGTTAAGTCCGCCCGGCAGCTGGGTT